>BLKM01007895.1:160169-208367 GCA_013340265.1 Coptotermes formosanus | reverse complement strand
CTATAAAGTGCAACCTTGGTGTAACGATAACAAAAGGTTCTTCCTGAAGATGACCCAGCAGGGTCGAAACATGTAGGAGTGTGTTACGATTGATGATAAAACTCTCTTTGTGCATTTGTTGGTGATTAGTGTTTTTGGAAAAACTGTTTGTTCATATACCTGAAAGTTGGAAAACTGGAAGCTTGATGCAGACTGATAACATATAGCTTCCTTATTATTTTCCAAAGTCTGTTACTCTTTTTAAAAGCAAGAATGTAAATTTAAATATATTGTGACCAACGTCTCTCAAATTCTCGTCATATTATAATTCATGTTTCTTCTTAGGTGTCAGGGCGAAATTTAAAAGAACGAAAGGGAAGGTTAATAAAACCAGCAGTTACAAAATACATGCAAGACATAATCAAAGAAAACAAAAGAAATAATTACATCAGATTTTCATTTGCAGGTTACAAATATCTTCTTGTTTTCGTGACTTTTTTTAACTTTTGACAAACTGTTTCAAAACACTTAGAACTGTTAGCATTTAAGATCAATAACATTGCCTTACACCCTTCTTAACCCAAGACCCTTCTTTTGTAAAGTGCTTGTCCTAATGTGGAAAGGAAATGCTGTAGTGTTTAGAACATATATAAACACATGAAAGTTGGCACGTTTGAGTTACATGAACATATTTATAATACACACACATAACCCGTGAATCAACCTGTAAATTTACTGTTTACAAATTCATTGTTGAACACACAGTCCAGCTGCACAAGAAGAATTGAGTTTTAAAGTGAACAAGCGCAGTCAAGTTTTAACAACTTACACGATAATTTAGATGAAACAAATTAATGAATATATTCAAACATATGAAGATTAAAATATACAAAACTGTAATTTTGCCTGTCGTTTTTGTGGGTGTGAAACTTGGTCTTTCACGTTGAGGGAGGAACGTAGACTGAGGGTGTTGAGGAAGATATTTGGGCCTAAGACGGACGAGGTAACAAAGGGAGTGGAGAAGACTACGTAACGAGGAGCTTTATAATCTCTACTCCTCACCAAATATTAATCGGCTGTTAAAATGAAGGAGATGGGCTGGGCAAGTGGCAGACATCGGGTACAGGAGAGGTGCATACAGGGTTTTGTTGGGAGACCGGAGGGAAATAGACGACTTGGAAACCTAGGTGTAGAAGGGAGGATAATATTAAAATGGATCTTCAAGAAGTGGGATGGGACATGAACTGGATTGATCTGGCTCAGGCTAGGGACAGGTGGCGGGCGCTTGTTAATGCGGGAATGAACCTTGAGGTCCCATAAAATACGGGGAATTTGTTGACTAGCTGAGAAACTGTTAGCTTCTCAAGAAGGACTCCGCTCCATTGAGTGAGTTAGTTAGTTAGTTAGTTAGTTAGTTAGTTAGTTAGTTAGTTAGTTAGTTAGTTAGTTAGTTAGTTAGTTGGTTGGTTAGTTAGTTAGTTAGTTAGTTTGTTTGTTTGTTTGTTTGTTTGTTTGTTGGTTGGTTTGTTGGTTGGTTGGTTGGTTGGTCAGTGAGTCATTACTCAGTCTGTTTGTTTGTTTGTTATTCAGTTATACCATATTATAAGTGTATAATAGTGGTTTGCCTTACAAATTGCGCTATGTGAAAATGAAATGTTATTAAGTTTGTCACCCGATAAATAAGTGTGCGATAGTTTACAGTGCAACTGGTTCTTGACAGAAATTTTTTAATACTTCTCCATTTAGGCTGAATTCAGCTGGCTTCTAATGGGATGTAGTGGCAGATTTATAAATAACATAGCGATAGAACTTGTGGATTCATAAATTACGTTATGACAGTTAGTGTAGGCACCAGCGCAATCATTTAGGAGTCAAATCATTAATCTCCCTTTCGGGATTTTGAAAAAATTGAGTTTTTACTAGGTGAGGGCGTCAGTCCCACGCAAAACCCCCAACCGGCATGGCTTTCGTAAAAGTATCATATTTCTAGGGTATTAAAATTATAATACAAATAAGATATTAATATTACGTAATGTGCTGTATCCAAATGTCTGTAGTGGCGACATAATTTCTATTTAATTTGGGTCGAGATGTCCAAAAGTTGGGACACTTCGTGAGTACGCTATGAATGAGCAGGCTGCATTCAGGCAGTAATTTGCAAGACATGCTTCCGAAATTCCGAGGGCCAGTACAAATTTAGGAAAGCGCAACGGAATCCTGGCGCCCGGGATATATCGGGACCCGCATAAAAGTAAACGTGTCTTGAACACATGTCAGGTAGAACACGTCTAAATTACGAGCCACTTCCGTGACGTCAGTCACGTATTTAACTGTTGCGTGATATTAAGAAGATTTCCCTGTTCAGTCAGTACATTTACAGTTTTAGAAACATTCTCAGTATAGACAAGCAATTGGTTGTGTTATTCTAAAGCAGAGGTACACAAACCCCTGGTGCCAAGTCTGTGAAGCAAATAAATTTTATACGGTGGCGCCCAATATTTGTGGGGTCATCAGTATGGATCTTGTTACATATCGCCCTTCTGGAGCATAGAATTTTGAGGCCGCTGCTGCGGCTTTGGAAGCCTCGTGTGTCGCTGTTCTATACGTCATTAAACTATTGGTCTCTGTAAAGGGGTCCTTGTGTTTCTGTGAGGAAGGGATTGAATTTATACTTACTGTCTGCTTTTAGAAGTGAGATTTCAATAACTTTCTGTTGGCCATTCGTGACAAATGCGAACAAAATGCCGTCAGTATTTGGGAACTAGCTATGAACTGACAAGTTGTGCCTTACATGTCTCCGAATTTAATTTAGTTTAATCTAATTTTGTATAAAAATAAGTTACAGGAAGTAAGCTTTTAGGGCTGGTTATTGCTTGATTATACCCAGAGTGAAATGTAAATTTTACCCAATCACTATTTAAAGTTTTTTTTTTCGAACACACTTTATTAGTTCGGAACCTTAAGGGCGCTGGGTTTAAACTTGCAGGTTTGCCAAGTGCCTGGGAGGGTTCTGAGGAGTTTAGCAAATATTAACTTCTGAACAAGGACTCTGTTACGTGGAGTTACTTATGTTCACCAGGCGTTCGCTCTTCTTGGATATTACACAGTGTAATTTGGCAATTGGTTGTCAACTTTTCTGTACAAACCATTGGTCCTTTGACACTTGATCCTTGAAGATGAGACCGAAAAGTTTTACCCAAACTTTAGTACCAACTTACGCCGCGCAATATTCCCGAATTGCAAAGACCTCTGTTACCCTGCGGCGGAAGTCAGAAGACCCTGAAGTCTGGTGTAGTTTTCTCTTTACTGTCGCTGAAGTTGGTTTGTGGCAGTTCTTAAACAAAAGGGGAAGCGTTTTCATCAGTCCCGTTGTTCTGTGTGCTTCTGAAATGTGACTTAACCTTTCAAACCCCGATGGTTACTTGATGCTCCAACAGGTTTAATATTAAAAAATTGTACATTCTGTCCACACTGTATTTATGTGTTTTGTATTTATCTCAGAACAAACGGCGACTTTTGCCCTACATAACACAAATAGATTGGTTTTTATAACCGAAATATAAAGTGTTTACTGCGCGGTACGAACGGGGTGTTTAAATAACGCAGTTTACGCTTCGTCTTTAGGGGAGAAATTTTCCATTTTTGTGAAGGCGTATTATTTGTGTGTATGCGTGAAAACACAAATATAAATAAAACTTTTCTGATCCAAGGGACATGACTGAAGAGGAGAAGAAGGAATTGGGTATTTGTAAAGCTTTTGGTTGAAAAGTGTGTGATGCTAAGGCGGTTCTAAGTAAAGGATTGGAGAGACATTGGTTGGACTGGAATTTACTCGTGAATGGCTTCACACTATCCCAGATTTGCCTCGAAAACTTCACGTGCATGAACCTTAGGGAGGATGCATTATCTTTAGGTAAATAACTGAACTTGGGATAGCCAGAATTGAAATTACTCAACAGCACAGTTAGGAAAATCTAAATAAAAACGGAGGACATTTTTTGTTTATAAAACTTTCGCTATATTTTATCTACAAGCGATTATTTTGAAAATAAATTTTATATTTCTTTTAAAACAATATACACCACTACTACACACCTGTCTTTGAAAAGTGAAGCCGGTCTATTTTAATTTACATTCGGCTGTACATAGAATCATTATGACACGCAAATAACGACCGTAAGCAAATATATCACATTACAATATCAGTTCTGTTCGTCAATAGAACTTCATAGATCAATCTCAGTCATTACGCAATGGGTCCAACACGCGTGGAGATTTCATTTAGATTAGTTAACGGCTTGATGGGAGCATAAGTAATTAGTAATTCCCAGCTCAATCACCTACACACAGTGCCAGGAATTGTTCAACTATAACCGGTTGTTTCAGTGTCATTACTGATCGCTCTATAACATAGAAACACGCAGTTTCGCCCTTGGAACGTAAAGTCATTTTCATTCTTGGAAAAGAGATGTCACATTCCTTCTCGGAACATGAAGACAGATTCACTCTTTGAAGTTGAGAGGCCTGTCACTCCTGAAAGAAAAGCTACACTGACTCTCTAGATGTAAGTCAAAGTTGAAAAATAATGTCCAACTCTAAACCCAAGTTTCCATATATTAGAATGCACTTTGTCAAAATTTAAAATACCACAGTCTTAAGGAGACCTACTACGAGAAATTTGTTCCTCTTTGTGTTGTAGGACAGCCTAACCCTTTAAAGACGAAGCGTATCTGTTTTATATAACGACTCAGTGCGTACCGCGCTGCAAACACTCTCCACTTCGGTTATAAAAACCGGTCTCTTAATGTTTTATAAGGCAAAAGTTGCTGTTTGTTCTGAGATCCGTACAAAACACATAAACGCAATGTGGGCACCACGTAGAATTTTTCAGTGTTAAACCTGGTCGTATGTAAAGTTACTGCTAGGCTTTAAAAGGTTAAAGGAGTCGTTACTTTGGGAGGGGGTTCTATGCAGTTTAGTGTCCTTTATGCACGGGAGACCCTAAATTACTACATGCTATCCTATTATTATGTGTCATATTTCGGACCAGCCTGTGTTAAAATTAGAGCGAATTGGACGTCCAAAATTTACTTCACTATATTTTGTTTCCTACAGCCTTTCAGTTTTCAGAGAACTTTGTTATTGTTAAGAATATTGTTATTGTACCTTATTCTGTTTGTTCCTTGTTATTCTTGCAGCATACAGTAGGCATAAAATATTCCATATTTTATGTCCTGTCTGTTATGGGCCCACAATTTTGTCACAAATTAATTTAATATACGCTTTAACAAAACTGGATATTTAAATTTTTTTGGCTTACATTTGGTATTTTCAAGAACTTTTGAAGCAATCAGAACACGGGAAAGAATTTTCAAAAAGGGGCTTGAGAAATGAATGTAAAGCAAGACGGCAGAATGGAGGCAAAAACTCAGAACCTGAGGTGACAGGGACGGAAAATGAACAAGGAAAGTATTAAATTTAAGACACGGAACAGACAAAAAGAAATTAGAACTTTGTATTTAAAGTTATTGCAATTAATACTGTAAAAATTTTGTAATATGACAGGAGCGAAAGTGTAACGGAAAGAATAACGGATGGTATCTCTTGTGATGAAAGAACTGTTCAGAATATGTCTGTAAAGGAAGAAGAGATGACAAAGAAATTAAGAAAAGAAAATAGAGATATTGTAAAGAAATACGACCTAGAAAACTTAGTTTTCAGTATTATGGAGGTCTGCTGTATAAATGGGATTTTGTAGTAATGTAAAAGAAAAAAGAGTCTCGAGCAAAATCCAGACTCGTTTAGTACTGTATAGTTTTCTCGTTCTCCGTACCTGTTACTGTAGTTATTGTTCTTGTAATTTCTGGCAAGAAATTATTATGTAAGTACAGTTATTTTTATGTTTGCTTTTCGTTATAACCTAATGCTTTCCACTCTTGCCAGTCCGTAATTTGTATTTACAAAATTTATATTTTGTATAATGTGTACGTGTATTGTACTTTCTTAACAAATTTTCTACGCTTGTCTCCAATTTGCTACTAGTTAATGCCATCTCTTTTATTACATTTTTAAAAATAGTACCTTAAATATTCGCATATTTTTAAAATGTCTATTGCATGCACCATTTCGACATCTGATATTACGTGTTGCTTTTGTCGTTAGCACCTCAGAATTTTGTGCGTTCACGAAGTTGCTATTGCCAATTGTGCGAAACTTAAACTGTGGTGTTCAGGTACCCTCCCGCAGCATACAGTTCATAGCAAATTTCTAGAAGACTCGTACAGTATTTCAAAACTTTAAGCAGGTGACATCCAACATGATCTCATTTGCTTATACTTTTCCTTTGTTGAAAGTAAATCAGCCAAATGGGGAAGTAAAATATTAAGAAACTGTATGAAAGGAATAAGAGATGGAGTTCAAACCGTAGCCAGTTACAATCAGCCAATAAACAAACAAAACACGTTCAAAGCTTTCATTTTAACTGATCGTTGCATCAGTTGGAAGTTAATGTGATTGCTTTCGACCTGGAAATGTGTTTTGATTCAGGATCGATGCCGTCCAGAGCTGTAATTGGTGTTGCGCATGATTAGCGTCTGCATCATCAACACTAACCGTCCTTACACTCATGAATATTTGGTCTGATCCATGGCTGCTGAAACAGACGATAGGTTACATAGGTCTGCTGCTATTACTGTTGATGTAAATGATTACAGTTGTAAAAGCAGTAACAATAAATAGACGGTGATGAGTTACGGTGTCACTGACGGGTATGAAACCAGCTTCTTCTAGACCACAGTCATTCAATTTACTGACCTAACACGGTTCTGTTTTGAAAATATGTTCCAGTGACAATTTCGTAGTAATATACGTAGCTTATAATATTAAACAAGCTATAATTTTGGGTGGAAATGTGTTAATTTTTGTGTAGGCTTGGAAGCATAAATTCTTCACATATTTTGCTTTACACCAGTGATGGGTAACCAGAATATGGCCGTCGAAGTTTGGAGTGGTGCAGGCCTGATTTTTCGAAAACATAAAACTTGTTATTAGTCGTCAGAATAACGCACGATTATTTTCAATGTCTTTTTGAGCTTCGCAAGGAACCATATTTGTGAATAATATTTAAGGTGTAAAGAATTTCATGCACAGAGTGGGAGAAAAATTTGCACCACTTAACGTGAGAAGAGTGAGAGAAATATCGAGTCATGTGTTAGGAAGGTCTGTTTACTCTTTCAGTTATAAGTGTAATGATAATAATAATAATAAATATGTACATTTCAGTCGTAATTTTATAATGTGTAGACCCCAACTCTGTATCTTTCATAAAATAATTATTAGTGACACAAAAATAGGGAAAATCACTTGTTGACGTCCTTACATTCGTAAAGATGATATAGTTCCTAAACATTAACCCTTTAAAGACGAAGCGTATCTGTTTTATATAAGGACTCAGTTCGTACCGCGCTGTAAACACTCTCCACTTCGGTTATAAAAACCAGTTTCTTAGTGTTTTATAAGGCAAAAGTTGCTGTTTGTTCTAAGATCCGTACAAAACTCATAAACGCAATGTGGGCACCACGTAGAATTTTTTAATGTTAAACATGGTGGTATGTAAAGTTACCGCTAGGCTTTAAAAGGTTAAATTATATTTTGCGATATTCATTTTTATTTCAATATTAGTATTAACTTTCATTTTAGTCTCCTAATCGCTTAATATATAATTAGTTTTTAATGAGAAACGACTTGAGCACTTAGCAATGTTTGGCTGCCTGTGCAGGTTTTGGAGCTTCTTAAAGAGGGCTTTTACCAAGGAAATCTTGTACTACTCTGCTGTCCACTACTTCATATTATGAAAATCACCAATCCCGTGAGTTGTGAGACAAATCATAAATGACGAGCTGAGATTAGGCAGTACAGGAGATATGCACGCTTCGTGATTAGGGCTGCACATGGCACAGGTTTGTAGAGTGTTGCAGCAGAGGCTAGAAGAATGATCCCCTTTTCATCAGCAGTTATGAATGTGACGATTGTCGCTTTGTAATTATGTATCACTGTATTGGCACTAGATGTCACTACATTGAGAACTGAAAACGGAGGAAGATACTACCGACATAGAGGACAGTGAAAAAGAAGAGAGACCTAGCAGGTCCACAGGGTGCATAAAGCTGTTGTTCTCATTTCACGTGTAATGTCTGTTTACATGGTGCCATTATTTTATCTGACAACTACCATTTGCCACTTGTTATCGGTGCTTTATTGTACTAACGTAACCCGCTCAGCCGATCTCCCACTTGAAGCGGCGGAATACGTAATTGTATTAACACCAGAGCTTTGTCGAAAAAATTAAATTTATTAATTTCCTTTCCTTTTAACCGTGCCAACAAAATAACGAGACCATTTCATCCACAAGCTATTTACCTTAACGAACGGAAGGGAAATGAGATGTTTGTCAATACCATATTAGACACAAAATCTCACGTAAGGTAAAAAAAAACGCAATTAAGCCTTTTTGTGCGCATCCTATATATACAGAGTGGAAACACAAATTTTCAGGAAAGAGAGACGGGATCAAAAGAAGGATTTTTAGGTAAGGGTATCATGTCCAGAAACGCATTCCTTCGACGCAGTGGAGGGTCAAAATCGCGCCAAACATTCGTCGATTTTCGTGCTTAACCCAAGGCGCGACCTTGTTATTCCATTGCGTCGAAGGAATGCGTTTCCCCACACAATGTTCTTACCTCAAAATCCTTAATTTGGTCCACTCTATCATCCCTGAAGGCTTGTCCGTGTAATTCTGTTCCACCCTGTATATATATGAGGCCTGAGGGTGGTGTAGTCTGCCAATAGATAATTAAATATTGTTATAAATAAAAAGAACATGTTTACTAAAAGATTTTTCCTGAAAAGCGTAAGCAATAAAAGTGCCCATTCAGTTGTTTTAACGTTTTTAGGCGCCTTTGCAAAATTGCGAAATTCGACTATAAATTTTGTTGTATCTCTTCGTCCGTCCGCCTGCCTGTCCGGATGGAACAACTTGGTTGCCACTGGACGAATTTTCATGAAATTTGATATTTCAGAATTTCTCGAAACTCTGTAGGGAAAATTCAGGTTTGATCAAAGTCTGGCAAGAATAACGGATACTTTGCATGAAGACGTGTTTACATTTATGATAGAATCTCGCTGAATTCTTCTTAGAATGAGAAATATTTCAGACAAAGTTACAGAAAAAGTCAAAACAATTTTATCTTTAATAATATTTTCCGGAAGTTTGTGTATTTTGTCGGATAATGTGGAAAAATATGGTACAGCCAGACAGGCCACAGATGACAATATAATACGGCGCATGCGCTTTGCATGCTGGATAACTGAGGCTACAGGCGCACGCTGAGAATATGTAATACTTATTGCTTTGCCACGGCAACAGTGGTTACGCGAATGCCCCTCAATGTTACTTTACACTTACATTGCCTGTTTTGTTTCCTTGTTACGGATGTTACTGGATTAGAATTCCAGCTTGGAAAGGGCAATCCCATCCTGTAGAATTCAGTGGCAGTTTACGGTTTGTTTAAGTATTTGGGGAAGTGATGTCGGGACTTGCATCTTTCACGCAATTTTTTGTTTATCGTTGTGTCCCTGTGTCTAAGTACGAAATCATAAAGGCGTATGGTTAACTTCCGTGCATTATTAAAGTCTGCACATTATTACGTTCGTTCCAGATACACACTTGTTCAGTTCTGTACTGGAGAAAACTGGTAATAACCACTGAAAAATGAGTTCCGTCAAGTATTAAATCTAATCTTTCATCAAGAAGATAGGCTGTAATTTGAATTTGGTCAGGGCACCGAATACCATGAATAAGAATGTCATGATATTTCCCATTTCTTCTAGACAAGTTCCTACCTGATACATCTAATTAAGACGTGTATGATTCCTTCCAATTCATTGTTCACTAACCATCTTAAAATTCAACGCTATATGATCTGGAAGGCTAACAGCGTCATTAAATAAACCACACATAAATAATAGAATTAAATACGATATTATTCTATGTAAGTCATCGTGTTGGATTGGGCGTGGTGGCTTACACATTTTTTTTTTTACTCCTTCCAGGTATCCAATCCTACGGCCAGTTCCTTTACTAATCGAAATAGCTTTGTAGACTATAACATTTGTACAGCCTGTTGGAAAGGGTCTGAATAGCTAAGCAGAGCAGCAGCAGCAGCATATATTTGCAGCGACACCGAATACTCGCGTGCACAATGCATGTGAAATGTAAACCGCGCCGAGCCATGAGAGCAGCTGGGGGCTGTATCATTCTGCTCCTAACAAAAGGTGTACGTGGAGGCGGAGACAGCGCCTGTAATAATGCGAGGTTTGTCACTGATCACTAAACTGATATGCTGCTGGTATAATAGCGGGTCGTGTCCGATCCCTATCATTACGCATAAGGAGGCATAGGGGTATTATATGGAAACACACTGCACTGATTATATACCCCATCCCCACCCCCAAAGCCTTGGTATATGCAGATCTGCTTTCCTTCCAAAGAATTTTATACACATGTGGAACCACGTGTTTACTTTCAGGTGATTATGATAAAGTTTCATTTACTAAACGTGTAGATGGCAAATTTGTCTGTACACCTAAAGCCAGCGCCACTGAAATGTGTGTGTGTGGGGGGAGTGGAGGTGTAAATGTACGCATTCTTTACGTCGGTACTAGGTGGACGTGAATAACCATCTTCACGCTAGGTTGCCTATTTCCATGTAGCTACTGGATAGGAAGGTGGAAGAAAGTTGGGCCGGGGGACCAGAATTTCCCTTTTTGTGCTGATCCTTCCTGAAGAAGAACCTCTAGCTTAGTCCTTAAATGGTCACGTCATTTACCTAAATATTTATGTTCAGCAAACACTAGGCCTGCGTACTGTGATGATAAACACAGACACACCACAGTATATATACATATATATATATATATATATTGCACACTACGTCATTTACCTAAATATTTATGTTCAGTAAACACTAGGCCTGCGTACTGTGATGATAAACACAGGCACACCACAGTATATATATATATATATATATATATTGAACACTACGTCATTTACCTAAATATTTATGTTCAGTAAACACTAGGCCTGCGTACTGTGATGATAAACACAGTCAGACACACCACAGTATATATACATATATATATATTGCACACTACGTCATTTACCTAAATATTTATGTTCAGTAAACACTAGGCCTGCGTACTGTGATGATAAACACAGTCAGACACACCACAGTATATATATATATATATATATATTGCACACTACGTCATTTACCTAAATATTTATGTTCAGTAAACACTAGGCCTGCGTACTGTGATGATAAACACAGTCAGACACACCACAGTATATATACATATATATATATATATTGCACACTACGTCATTTACCTAAATATTTATGTTCAGTAAACACTAGGCCTGCGTACTGTGATGATAAACACAGTCAGACACACCACAGTATATATACATATATATATATTGCACACTACGTCATTTACTGTAAGGCTGTGCCAATATGCTACATGTTTCGGCTCGGCCGAACCATCATCAGGTACATGTATCAATGTTAAAACTCAGATACTTAATCCCATAACAAAAAATAGCGTAAAAATAGTATAAAATATTAGGCCTACAGCATTAGTAGTAGTAGTAGCAGTAGTAGTAGTAGTGGTGGTAGCAGTACTAGTGGTGGTGGTAGCAGTACTAGTGGTGGTGGTAGTAGTAGTAGTGATGGTGGTAGTGGTGGTGGTAGTAGTAGTACTGGTGGTGGTGGTAGTAGTAGTAGTAGTAGTAGTGATGGTGGTGGTGGTGGCGGTGGTAGTAGTACTAGTGGTGGTGGTAGTAGTAGTAGTACTAGTGGTGGTGGTGGTGGTGGTAGTAGTAGTAGTAATGATGATGGTGGTGGTGGTGGTGGTAGTAGTACTAGTGGTGGTGGTAGTAGTAGTTGTGATGGTGGTAGTGGTGGTGGTAGTAGTAGTGGTACTAGTGGTGGTGGTGGTGGTGGTGGTGGTAGTATCAAAAATGTATTGAATGTTTTAGGGTTTTTTTAACGATACTAAAATTAATTACATGCCAGTCCGCCAAGAGAGACGGTACATGAGGAAAAAACACGTTAGAGTAGCAATACAATAGGAACTGCAAGAACAGGGAGTGAGCTTTTGTAGCAGACTGAGCTGCCGCACTGCATGATTAAAACGCTGCTGCCTTGCTAACGGAGTTTTGAAACACCTGATTCCGCATTCATTATTAGCAGGGGCTTAGACTTTGCGCAGTGTCGTTAGTTGATTACGTTAATAGAAGAATTGTTTTTATTTTCACAGATGTCTGGTATTTTGATTGTACACAGTCAAATTCAGGCTATAGATAAGCGGTTACAAGGACTTCTGTAAAGTCCTTCGCAAGATACACACAAAATTAGTAGGGTCGATACAAGCATATCGAGTATCGATACAAAATTCCATATCAATTTTCATCGCTATTTCGAATGTTACAGTCTAGTATATGACTCCGTGTCCAAACCTTTGTCTACCCGTTATTATACATTTCAAATATATGCTACATTAGGTGTGCCTAATGTCTGTTTATATTCCGAAGTATTCGCGTTATTTACTCTTGCATTACATTGCTTGTCTCCACACCCATTCTCTGATTTTATAAGGAAAGCCATTGTACACCATTGCCCATGTCCCTCAAGGAACTTCGTGATCGGATAACGCATGCACTGCAGACCATTACAGCGGACATGCTACACCGAGTCTGGGATGAATTTGATTACCGTGTGGATGTGTGTCGTGTGACCCAGGGTGCACACATTGAAGGATTTTGATTAACGCATGAGAAATTTGGAGAACTGCCGCTGCTGACGGTGTACGTTGTGCCCGTGTAAGGTGAGAAATAAATTTCTTGTTAACTTTTGAAACCGCACCATTCTTTTGTGTACACCCTGTATCTGGGATATGTTTATTCTTGATGCCGTAGGAACGTCTTTTTCTACCATAAATCCCATTTGTGTGTTGACAAATTTTATTAAGCTAATTACTTAATTAACTAATCCTTAGGCTTTCGCAGCGGTGCAGTTAAATTGCCCTTTCTTCTGGGAGCCTGCACCACGTCAGTGATTGGTTTCAGAAATTTAGGTGCAGTGTCATGGGGCACCTAGCAGGTAGGGGGGAAAAGACAGGTGCATACAGCATTTTGGTAGGGAGACCTGAGGGAAAGTGACCACTTGGTAGACCCAGGCCTAGATGGGAGTATAATATTGAAATGGACCTTCAAGAAGTGGGATGGAGGGGCATGGACTGGATTGAGCTGGCTCAGGATAGGGACAGGTGGCGGACTCTTGTGAATGCGGTAATGAACATCCGGGTTCCATAAAATGCAGGGAATTTTTTGACTAGGAGAGGAACTGTTATCTTCTCAAGAAGACCTCTGCTCCATGGAGTTAGTTAGGTAGTCGTAGCATCACCTTCAGGATTAACCATGCACACGTATAAAAACATCAGGTTACTTCGAAACGTCTGTCAGCAATTACTCAGAACCGGCGCTTTATCTCATCTGAACGGAGGTGTTAGATATTTACTGCTTTGCCTCGTTTGGAATATTAAATACTAAAATCAACATTAAATGAAATAAATATCTTCTGCAGAATAACATAAATTTAAGGTGTATAAATTACAGCATCTCTAATTTTTAGTACAGATTTCAAATTCATAGCTAATTTCGGAACTACTGGCTTATACTGAATAATAACACTTAGCTTAGGGAATACATTTACAGCAGCCACTTGCTAGAACGATAAACGCTGATAAGCTAATATATTAGTTTCCTGAAAGCCGTCGCTTTTATGTTCAAAGCGCTGTTCACGGCACACAGTCCTACGTCATATTAAAAGGAGTCGGCAATAAATTTTCCCTGTGTCAAAAATGCGTATACTTCTAAAGAAGAAGCTAATTTCTAGTCCCTAAAATATTGTTTCTATCATGCGGAATCCACTTGTGCCCTGTTATGGAGGCAGACTCCACATCACCCAGTGACTGTGTTGTCTCTATAAAACCTCAGTAAGACACACAACCATAGCTATTTCATGATAATAAGCTGAGTGTATCTTTTCCGGTGGGGACGGTTTCGTTTCGTAGTCCTTCCCTCTTCTACCTACTTGTTCACAGTAGGTGTCGAGGTTGTTTATTTTCACTTGATCACACTCAAGCACACAACACAGTCGGTAGGACTTCTCTGGATGGGGGATCGGCCCGTCGCAGAGACCTCCACCTGACAACACAAACACTCACAAGAGACAAACATCCATGCCCCCGGTGAGATTCGAACCCACGATTCCAGCAAGCGCTCGGCCGGAGACCTATGCCTTAGACCGCGCGGCCACTGGGGATGGTACTGAATATATTTAGGTGTAACAACGACTACAGACTAGTCAGTCAGTCGGCTGCATGAGTGCTGTAATATAATAGGAATTAATTTTGTAATCTGTTGCATTTAAATAAGTTTTAAAAATTTTGATATAAATCTCCCTGAAGATGGGCTAAATTATGCCGAAACATGTAGGAGCAATAACGGCATATTTGTGTGTCAAATGTGCATTTGTTGATGTTACGAATGAATGATTTATTCAAGATTCACTGAGCAAACAGTGTCAGAACAGTAGTCATTGGTGTTAATTCTTTCTGAACTCCTTAAGACACTACAACAGTACATCCTAAACAAGATATCTTGAAAGGTACATTTGGAATTCTGTTCGAGACGTGCCCAGATCGGTACACCGGCTATATCGGTTGAGATGTTTTATGGTTTTATGTCAGTTACTGCAGGAAAATTTCGCGATAGGACCTCATATTAGTCCAAGGCACCTTTCGAATTTTTTACCTACTATCATCCAGTCATTTCTGCTTTAGGCCTATAGTCTTCGTTATTGAATAGTTTCTAGATAAATTAAGAATATATTGATACAAGCAGGGATCTCTTCATAGCGATTCACAACAGTCACGCTGCTAAGCCAGATAAAGTTCTGTGTAGCATAATTACTGTATTGTGTTGCAACTAACAGTTGCATAAAATTTCTCGCCCGCATTTAATAACGTTATTACTAATTATATATTTGACTCACCCGTCGAACAGTGTTGAAACGTACTAAAAATAAACTCACGTGGTTTGAGGATGGAAAGATGCCCCTTTCCAAAATGTTATGTTTAATTGTTTTTGTGTTTTTGAAATATCGGACGATGAACAGTCCAAAATGTGAGCAATCCCGAATGTAACGTGTCACCTTTACAATTCTCTCGAATGCAGTAAAATATATCGCATATGGGCCAAACCCTGTGGCCGCGCGGTCTTAGGCGTATATCTGAAGGCGCGCGATTGCTGGTATCGCGGCTTCGAACCCCGCTGAAGGCAAGGATGTTCGTACGTATCTTGTGTTTGTTGTGTGTCGTGTAGGTAGCGGTCTGTGAGACGGGCTGATCACTCCTTTAGAGAACCTACCGGCTGTGTGTGTGTGTGTTTGTGTGTGTGTTTATGTGTGTGTGTGTTGTGTGTTTTTGTGTGTGGGTGTTTGTTTGTGTGTTTGTGTTTGTGTGTGTGGATGTGTGTGTTTGTGTGTGTATGTGTGTGTGTGGGTGTTTGTGTGTGTGGGGGTGTTCGTGTGTGTGTTCGCGTGTGTGTGGGTGTGTTCGTATGTGTGTTTGTGTGTGTGTGGGTGTTTGTGTGTGTGTTTGTGTGTGTGTGTGTTTGTGTGTGTTCGTGTGTGTGTGTGTTGTGTGTTGTGTGTTTGTGTGTGTGTTTGTTTGTGTGTGTGTTTGTGTGTGTTTATGTGTGTGTGTTTGTGTGTGTGTGGGTGTTTGTGTGTGTGTTTGTGTGTGTTGTGTGTTTGTGTATGTGTTTGTGTGTGTGTTTGTGTGTGTGTTTATGTGTTTGTGTGTGTGTGTGTGTGTGTGTGTGTGTGTGTGTGTGTGTGTGTGTGTGTGTGTGTGTGTGTGTGTGTGATCTAGAAACCTCAACAACGAGGCAGCCTAGGCCCAATTTGGTCTGTTGCGCCACAGCAAAATATCTTGCGTAGAAGAGCTGAAGTTTTGAAATAGAATTCGTACTGTCACCTTCTGGTTTATGACACCGTGTAATCTGGTAGGTGATTGGGTTTCGTAGGAAACTATTGCGTACACCTTCGGGGTAGATGTGAGGATATGTTGTATGGTACAGATATTATCAGTTTCCGATCATGGAAGGTTTGCAAAGTAGAGTAGCTGATAATATTCAGGATTTTTTGCTGTCATTCCAGGTAACTGCAGGATAGTAACTTGAAACATGCAACCATTTAGGGTACGATTCCAGGCTGTATCACTTCCACAAGTGAAAGAGAGGCTATTAACCTAACTGAGATGACATTTCTCTGTCGAAATATGCACCAGATTAGTGTCGCATCAGACTGATTACACCTTTACAGTCAAACACTGTGTTTAGGAAGGATCTCCGAGAGCACGCAGGGGCCGCGGTAAAACGTGTTTTTTCCAGTCACCCAGCAAGGGAGGAATGGAGGAAAACCTTTAAAGTAAATCGTAAAAACCTGACTTTTAGTTGCAGACTTACGTGGAGGTGAATTTAAAGGGTTAATTTATGCAATCGACAAATAATGACGCCGCCAAGAAAGACAAATACATGTGCAACATAAGCCACGGGCCCCGTTACGTACCGCCAGGTCCCGGTAATTTGTACCAGCTTCCCCCTTTCCTCGTCGACACTGATTACATCTCAAGACCGAGATCGTACCGCGCAGTAAATACACTCTTTCCCAGTTATAAGAACCACTCAGTTAATCCCACCGGGGGGAAGAAATAGATCTTTGTCCCGAGATCCATAAAAAATTAAAAAAGAATAGCGCAGGTAGAAAGTAAAATTTTTAATATAAAAACTGGTGACACGTAAAAGAATTACTTAGCTTTAAAAAGTGAAACAAACACATAGGCTCTTTATGCACAGTGTTACATCAAATATTCTGCTGTACTGCAGGTCTGTATAAATAACCATAATGTGGATGTAAATGACTGGACTGAAAGACTGTCAACTTGTAACACGCACAAATGTCTGTCCGTCCAGTCGCCCTCAGCGACAGGATATACTAAGTTTTAAAAAAAATGTTTCCTAAATTGCTTATTTGAACTAGGTGGCTGATGAAGTGAAGGGACTGTGATGGTGGGTGTGGGGGGTGGCAGAAGGGGGTGGCAAATAGTTTTACACACAAGTAAAATGGCCGACATCCTCTCGTGAACCAATCAGAGTGCAGCACAATGCATCACGTCGGAAAAGTGTCACTCTATTTATTTTCTTGCTGTACACAAATTGATCTGCTCATAATATGTACGTTGCCATGACGGAAACAAATGACTGCTCTGTTTATGTCCAGCGCGTTGCTGGCTGCCTGACATATCAGCGCTGTTTGTAAACATGACATTCGGTTCGTGGAATTACGGCCATGCGGGTTTCAAAAATAACAATTCTGTAGTCTTTTCTTCTCATTTCGTGAAACTTGCTTGATTATATAGTGTTTTCTATCTTGAAATTTATTCGTCATCAGAAATTTATACAGCGCATTTTAATTTTCTATCACGTGACCATATACAGGTCTATGTAAGGTAAAAGTGTTTTTAGGGCCTCTCATTTAGTCACGAAAGGGCTTATTAGCTTCGCCGTGTTCCTCTGTCTGTCTGTCTGTCTGTCTGTCTGTCTGTCTGTCTATCTGTCTGTCTGTCCGTCTGTCCGTCCGTCCGTCCGTGCATGTCCCACCGAACTGATTTTCGTGATATTTGGTATTGGAGACTTTTAAGAGAATCTGTTAAGAAATTCCAAATTTTGTTAAAATCGGGCACTTTACATAAATACCTAAACGTCTTTCGTATTGTTTGGAGCGACAGTGCAGCGCACCAGTACAGAGTACGCGGTGCTGTACCTCCATGGCGAGGCTTGCACTATTTATTACACTGATGACAGAAACGTAATGCGTATATAGATCAACAATACACATAAAACGAAATTTTGCGTTTCAATGAAAAAATTTCTATACGAAAGCTCCACAATATTAGGTCACACCTAGCTGCCTTTCTTGTTTTATATATCCTTGTTCTAGTTGCTACAAATCTGTGTTCTAGCACTAATCACAAATTACTCTATGTACAGATGTGTTGTTCTATAAAGAATGTTACCCCACGGTATTAACATGCCCTTTCCTGTGTCCCCCTTCTAACTAGCAGAAAATTGTCGTACGTACAAATTGGCGCGTCATTGCTCAGCGCAACAATATTTGGCAACAATGTGAGACAGTAACTGCGCTATGTGTGGTTTCAGATTCTGATTTTGTTGAGCATGCATATCAGGGTACGCGATGCCTTGTATTTTGTTGAGCATGCATATCAGTGTACGTGATGCCTTGTATTTTGTTGAGCATGCATATCAGTGTACGCGATGCCTTGTATTTTGTTGAGCATGCATATCAGTGTACGTGATGCCTTTTATTTTGTTGAGCATGCATATAAGTGTACGTGATGCCTTGTATTTTTTTGAGCATGCATATAAGGGTACGTGATGCCTTGTAGTTTGGTGTAAAAATGCTAGTTTTTCGGAAGTACATAAGTAGTAGCTTCTACAAACACTTTGGAATGTACATACCAAAGAACAGGGGGTCACATCCTAGACGATCGCAATAATTAACAGGAGGTAATAAGCTATTATTTTTGTATTCGGAACTCTTTTACCCTCTCATTTTAGGTTTAGAGGGTTGTTGTTGCACCTGATCACACTCAATGACACACGCGTGCGCGCGCGCGTTCAGTAGGACTCCTCTGGACGAGGGATCGGCCCGTCGCAGAGACCTTTACCTGACAAAACACAACACTGACAAGAGACAGGCATCCATGACACCGGTGGGATTCGAACCACCAAGTGAGCGTCCGCAGACATAAAGCCTTAGACCGCGCGGCCACTAGGATCGGATATAGATGAGAAATATGCATTTGAAATATTAAGTCTGCAAATGTGGACTGTATAAACAGTTGCCTAACCGCAAACAAAATACGTAAAAGAACGTTCAGCTCTTCCGAGGTGTTACATACTGTCGACGGGTAACTAATTCCTATAGTAACATTTTGCCTCTCTGTTCGACCTGAAATCCCAGAAGGCTGGTATCTTTAACAACACCGCTGTGATAACCTCAGATTTCTTAAATTATGCAATTCGATAAATAGAAACTTACATTCCTTTCTCAAAACAGATATGAGATTTATTCTGAAACGCTCTTTTATAGCGCAGGATTTTCTTAGATCAAATTCTTACATCTCCCTTGAATAAACAGAGGGACAACTGTTTTGTAAGGACATATTTCTTAACTTATACATTAGAATTGCTACGTAGGAACGTTGTAATTTTCGTTTTAATATATTCTGAAAATTTACAGTGAGTTGAGGCAGGGGTGCACAAATCTCGGCAGGTAAACTGTCCTCGTGACTTAATTTTTTACGGTGGTCCCAAATATTTTTGGGTTCTGAATATGAAAATTTCTTTGTGTCACTTTACGAAGGCGTAGAATTTTGAAATGGCGTGTAGTTTTTTTTTTTCGAAAATTTGTGCGCAAATCGTTGAGAAAATGCATAAGAAATCTAAAATGAGAGAGCTGGGTGTGCAACCCGTTTCCTCTTTCCTGGTCGAAGTTCCTCTTTTTTTTTTTCGCAAATCCTGGGATCCAGAAATCTAGCCAACTTTCAGGAATTTTTTTGGGCAATGTATGTTCATTGATATTAAATTTCTGACACGAAGAGCTAAGTGGAAATACAAACTCTGAAGCCGAAGAACTTTTCGTCTGTTTAAGAGTAAACACACACGAAATAGGTAGATAAGCCTTTCTGTTGTGAAAGACAATAAACATTCATGATTACCAAAACAATACGGCTTGTTGCACGTGGCAGCACATGCTCTGGACGGAACTCTCGAAAGATTAAGTGTTAAGGCTATTTAACTTAACTGACACACGCGCTTGTCTGGCATACTAAAACACTATATTCATTTTCTATTGTATATACAAAGACAAATTGAAAACGTGCCCCGTAATTAAACTTTTCCAGATGTTATGAAATTACATCCCGTTAGCTTACTAGCTGAAGTAACCAGACATAAAGGTGTCTAGTGTATAACATTTTTCCGTTGAGACGTGAACAGTACAGGAGTTTTGACAGTGGCGGATACTGCGAGGCTTCTAGGCCCATTCCACTGCATCACTGAAGGTAGATGGAGGGTGTTAATATATGAAACTGCAGAGCAGAACTCATTACAGACTTACTAACATTTGGTGACTAGGTGATAAAACACGTGGACGGGCAAAGAAACACGTCCTCCCCATTATGCGTTCAATTTATTGAGGGCCACGGACTTAATATACATGTGGGGGGGGGGGGCATGCGGTGATGCAGTCAGTTGAGACACTGTTCTTCAAGCCGGAAGGTCGCGGGTTCGATTCCCGATGTGGGCATTGGATTCATGTTTGTTTCACGTAATCCTTCCGGCCCCGCTGTGGCCCTGGGGTCGACTCAGCCTCTAACAGAAATGACTTCCAGAAATATCCCCTGGGGTGTAAAGGTGGCCAGTGCGTAAGTCTGACAACCTTACCACCTTTGTGTGCCGACTGTCTGGAATTATGTGAACGTTAAACTCCTGGAAACGTAGGGGCTTGTCCAGGCCTGTATATGGATGTGAAGAACATGTAAGCAAGTTTTCAAAGAGTACCTTTAGGTAGGTACGTAGGGGCTTGTCCAGGCCTGTGTATGGACGTGAAGAACATGTAAGCAAGTTTTCAAAGAGTACCTTTAGATAGGTACGTAGGGGCTTGTCCAGGCCTGTATATGGACGTGAAGAACATGTAAGCAAGTTTTCAAAGAGTACCTTTAGGTAGGTACGTAGGGGCTTGTCCAGGCCTGTATATGGATGTGAAGAACATGTAAGCAAGTTTTCAAAGAGTACCTTTAGGTAGGTACGTAGGGGCTTGTCCAGGCCTGTATATGGACGTGAAGAACATGTAAGCAAGTTTTCAAAGAGTACCTTTAGGTAGGTACGTACGGGAAAGGAAACTGTCTGCCTTCTGCTTGCCTAAGCACCACATCGTGAAGGCATCTTGGCGAGCGGACATTAGGTGGAGTTGTGCCATATATGTTACACTTCCGTTAATTTTCGTCTGCAGTTAAGTAGTCCGATAAGAATTTGAATTGTTTTCAGTTCATGAGACAAATAATGTCCATTGAAGTCTGTACTTCAACGTTTGCGCTCTCCCCCCCCCCCCCCCCCCCCCCCACCCCTCCAACCCACGCGCTTCCACTCTGAGTTTAAACAAACATGTATAAAGCTGTGTCCATAAAGCATGAAAGTACGTGCATTTTTTCGAATGTTGCGTCGAGGCTGTTTGCGGGTTAACACCATCTGTCAGCCACTTTAAGTAACCAAGTGTTGTCGAAAAAAGAAAGTGTGAATGATGCTGTTAAAACCAGTTACTTACAGTTATGTAGCACCCACTTCAAAAAGATTTTGTGCTGACATTCTGGCGATCCGCCACTGTCATGATCATTGGTAGAGAAGCGAACAGTTTTCTGAGGGCGCTGTGGTTCCCACGAATCTCTGTTCATCTCTGCGCACAGACAACCTCTCCACTCTCCGGGAAACAAACATCACAACACAAAAAGAACAGAGAGCTAAAGTACACATTACATGAGTCCTAACAATCCAGGATCCGATACTTTTTGACTTCATTGTTTTGCTCTTTTTCCCCCCCCCCCTCCCCTTTTGGTAAGACTAAGAAAGTAGGAGGGGGGTCGAGCTCAAGTTGAAGTATGGATGGCATCAAAACCCACCCTTACACTTAACCACCCTTCCTAAACTAACCTCCCCACCTACCCCCGCATCAACTAGGCGCCCCCGTGGCGGCCGACAGACCCCAAAAACTACTTGAGAAGAACAAACGGGAATCATCTTTATTTTGTTTGGGGTCCATCTAGTGTGTCAGTGGCGCCGTCGTGAGGGTCGTCCTGACTTCCGGTTGACAGAGGGTTGCATCTCATTGGTCCCTAATGTTGCTGTAGTGAGCCCCTCATTGGCTGTGCAATTGACTAACATTAGAGAGTCTAGCACTTATATTGAGAAGTCTACCTTAAAATAGAACGTGAGGCGACTTAGACGCTTGGTGCAGGTTTTAATGTCACTTGAATTTCCTTATATTTTTGGTAGTGAAGCTCTGCTGCGAGTTTGGGCACGCAGTTCCTCGCCTTTAGACAGACCGTCGCGCCGGCTGGATCCAGGCAAGTTCTGGCCTAATAACATAGCTTAATATGCCAGAAATTTTGCTTCTACTTATAGTGATGTCGCTGCGAGAACTTCAGACCTCGCATTAATGTTGCCTGTTTTTACAGAATGCTGGCATCAAAATGACAAACTTTAAGTCTGCCAAGAAATGGCTTTAGAATCAAAAGTAACATAATCTGTTTCAGTCGCATATTACATCTGGCTTTCAACTTAACTGCGGGCCGGTATAGCGCCTTGGTACAGGCTAGACGGTCCGGGGATCGAATCCTGGTGGAGGCAAGATTTTCCGCACCCGATCAAACAAACCATGTGGCCCATCTAGCCCCCCTGTAAAATGGAGACGGTGTCTCTTTCCAGGGGGAATGCGGCCGGGACATGGCGTTGACCGCCCACCCCCATCTAGCGCCGAAGTTTAAGAAAGAGCTCAACCACACCTCTGCTCCCCTTCTGGACTTTTATGGCCTGTTCTGGGGCAAACTTTGCCGTTTTACAAGCATTCAACTCAACTTCATAAGCTTATTATAATCAATTTTTTATGACGCTGGTACAGAATAAAGTGTATTTAAATCCTTCCCTTCGTTTTAATTAAGACCTCAGTCTGAACAGCGACAAGGCTACAGGCTGGATGCCAAAGAAGTCGTGGTTCGACTCTAGGTTGGGACAAGATAGTGTTATCTTTTTTTTTCCCCTATAAACTCCATTCCAACTGTGAGGCCCACACAACTTCCTATGCAATGTGCGACTGAGACCCTTTCTTCAGGGGTAAATCGGGCAAGACGTGAGGTCAAGCCCTCACCTCCACCTAACGTCGAGCTTAAGATTGTGAGGAACTATACCTCCACTAACTCGTATGCCTTCCCGTCGGGCACAGGGACAAATGTACATTTTACGCGCTCGTCAGATGTTCCGTATAAAGTGCATAAACTCAAGATATTAACCTTTATCCTGCTAATGTGGAATATATGGTGAGCTGCTAATAATGCCAGCACCACTAATGTGTAATATTTGGTGACCTACATTTGGCAACGCTGAAAGGAGCCTCTTTGTCTCTCTCTGTCTCTCTCTCTGCACAATGTCTGAAGGGCCTAGTTGGTAGCCGAGTAAGTGTGTGCACACAGATATGACATACGACGTCTTTCACGATTGATTCAGTGTTGAGACATTGTGCAGAGAGAGAGAGAGACAAAGAGGCCCCTTTCAGCGTTGCCAAATGTAGGTCACCAAATATTACACATTAGTGGTGCTGGCATTATTAGCAGCTCACCATATATTCCACATTAGCAGGATAAAGGTTAAATATCTCCTTTCGTATTTGAACAAGGTGAGAAATTTAGACCTATTAATCTGCAAACTTCACAAACGTTAAGTCATTGCTTGCTGTTAAGGTTCATTCTTCAACCATTCTATTCTCCTTATTCCTATCCGCTGTTTTCTACTGAATCTTATTCTTGTTGTTGCTACAAATAATATGGATATTTTAAATAATTTTAGCATGCTAGTGGGAATACCGGGTCTTTGAAGTATCGCTATCAAATTAAGTAGCATTTCAGGGCCATACCCCAGGACCCTTCATGAAGATGTAGGAGAAAGTCAACTGGTGACGAAATTCTCCACTGTTACGGGATCCGATGTTTCATCTTACAGTCTATAAATGCCGAATTTTTAAAATGCACTTAACAACTTCAGTCCATTCTACACAATCACATTCTGCTTCATTGTAATACATTATTATCACATGTGCGCTTACAATAGTCTACTGCCCTCTTTCCTGAAGACTTTGTAACAATTTCTCATTTCCTACATGCGTGCTATACGTCTCGCTCATCTCATATTCCTTAATTTAACCACCTTCCTCAGAGCAATGAATTGAGACTGCAATTTTCGAAAATATTTTGTTATTATACATTTTCATTCTCCTGTTTTTTCTTCTTTCTTGGCTCGAAATACTTGGCTATAACTTTGACAAATCTGGATTACGATGGAAGTGAAGAATTGTAAGTTTTCATTAATGAAAATTGTCCATAAAAGCTAATAACTAAAAGATCTATGAGAATTTATAAAACCATAAAATTACCTGCGTAATAACAGACGGTTTAATACTTTTTATACTAATAGCACATGTTATTTATACATAAAGAATATCATTTATCTCAGTGTCTGACAGATGGCGTTAGGCAGAGGTATTGACACGTACATACTTTACACATACGGCTTCACGTTGAATTTTCAAATGACCACTTCTATTGGCATCCTATTTCCTAGAAATGTTGAGACATGGCAACACAGCCGGCAGGTGAGACAATTGGTATTATGGATCCACAGGACAGAGATTTGCTGTAGAAAAGGTTCCCTCGCAGACTTTAAAGAATTGTCCATAAGAACGGGCAGGGCAAGATGGGATGTGAAAAGTGACAGAGGCAGAGAGAGAAAGAGGTATATTTGACAGCTGAGAGGAGTTCCTCCCCACATGACAGGAGCAAATCTAGTAGGTAACCCCTCGCCAAAATCCCTGTTACCACGAGGGCAAACTAAACTGTCGGGAGTCTATTTAGTGTTTGTGTGAGTTAGAATCTATTTAAAGCAAACGCTGACAGGACGGGGGGCGGTTGCAGAGAGGTTTATGTATTGACTAACTACTCTTAGAGGGCAAGGCATTAATAGGCAGGCTGCAACTAGGCATTGTTCACTGGTCCCTCAGACCTTAACACACACAAACGAAAAAAATTATTCTGTTAAAATTTCCAGGCTTTGTGTTGTTTTGACATAATTGAGAAGTTGCAGGTTGCAACCTAACTTGTGTTAAAAGTACCTCAGTGACAGCAGAAAAGACTGCATACATGATTGTTTAGTTCCTTCGTCTTCACTATTTGTGCCGGTAACAAACACACGTTACTGCTGTTGACAAAGTGTTTCCTCCCTCTTCATTTGCTAAAATTTTGCTCAAGGACTCGTTCATATCTCAGAGCAGGTAAGGTCGAATTCAGAGGAGATTAAGTGTTTGAGGTCAGCTGTTCTACATAGGTCCTATATTATACAACAAAAAAAATAAGCATAGGATGCAACTGAATACATGCGATTTAAATGAAACTCTCGTAAACTATAGATGTAAATGGACACAGCACTTACTAAGAACAACACAGGAAGTGTAATGTATAACGCAACATTGATGCGCGTTCGCGTAATAATTGTTGCCATGGAAAAGCTGTAAGTATTACACATTCTGAGTGCGTGTTTGTAGCCTTAGATATCCAGCATGCATTACGCGTGCGCCGTGTTATATTGTCATCTAAGACCCGTCTGGCTATACCATATTTTCCCACATTATTTTAAAAATGGCACGATTTCAAGAAGAAAAGTTATTGAACATGAAATGTGTTTTGATTTTCTGTACAAGTTTTGTCTACAATTTTTCTCATTCTAAGAATAATTCAGCGAGATATTATCATAAATGCATATAGGTCTTCATGTAAGGTACGCGTGATTCTTGAATTTGAAACTTGAATTTTCTCGACAGATTTTCGAAAAATTCTTACATATAAAATTTCGTGAAACTCGTCCAGTGGTAGCCGAGTTGTTTCAAGGTGCTGCAAGAGCACTCTCAGACGTTTTACTGTTCACAAAATATTATTAACTTTACGTAGTGACTGGGGTACCTCAGTTAGTGCTAGATGAAAGAGCAATGGTTTTTCGATTCACTGTAGAGGGCGCGAGACTACTCCCGTCACTAATGCGCCCAGACCGGACCTGGGGCCCACCCCTCTCCATATGCAGTGGCTCCTGTGGCCCCTTTACAGTGGGAACAGAGGCTGGAGCGTGAAACTGACCAAACACCTCCGTCTATTGCCGTGGATAAGTATGGGTGGAGCTGTACATCAACGCCCTCTTGTGTCCTTGCGATGTGCACAGAAACAACTTCGCCTGCATTGTGAAGATACGCAATCGTAAAAAGGCCTTAAGTGAGTTTAGATGAACTTTTATTGCACAAGGGTCATTTGAAGGTCTCCGAACCCTGCACTTTCCGCAAACAGACTGTTAACTGTAAAAATCTTCTTTTTTCATGGCAAATTTATTTTTAATAAGAAATAAAAGGATTAAAATAAATGTTAATTACAATTAAAAATTAATATCGCAAAAATCCTAATTTATTTTTCAGGGCGTATTATTAATACGGAGGGAGAAACGTTAATGAAAAGTTTACTGCATTTCTTTGTCACTTATATATTTAACAACCGCAACGAATTAAGTTGTATAAAATTACGACTGAAATACTTTTTTATTCATTATTATTGGGCAATACTTAAAATTTAAGTGTCCGAAAGATGGTGGAGCTTATAAATTAGTATTTTGCTGTAAAGTTTCCAAAGTACGATGTTTGCCCATGCAACAGGCACTAATCCCGTTACGACTTAAATTTTGTTGAAAAAATATAACTATGTGTGCGAAGCTAGTCACATTAAAAACGAAAATTTGCCCATTATTCTGATGGGGAATTATAAGTTGAATGTTTTCAAAAAATGTCGCGGGCCGCAGATAAAACTTCGTTGGACCGCATTCGGCCTGTTAGCCGCCGGTTGAATATCCCTAACTGCAGTGGAGTAAGAAAGGATCACCCAGTCAAAGGGAAGGGAAGTTCATATCACGCGTTAACCTTTGTATGGATAAAGCACTTAGGTTATCGATTGAATTAATCTGGTCAATTCGGAAGAAATTGTCAGAAAGGGAGAAAGAGAGACAGTATTAACTTACATGTCATCCTATCAAATGAAATTTGTCATTACGTGTTTGACAAAACTGGTCATGTATGGATCCTGTGGAAGGTTTCAAACGTTTACATCACTTGGGTTATGCCTTCAAGTTGAGTGGCCGGCCACACTAACAGCTCTGTTGGAGGTCCTGCCGGTATGCTAGTGTTCACCCGCTGCTGCTGCTGCTGCTACTGCTGCCATCTAGGCGGCACATTCACTGTAACCTCAGCAGCGACATTTGAAACCGAAGCCCTGTGTAATTCAACTCCGCAAGTTGGACGTGATTAGAGGCCAAATATTACCGACCTGCTATTTCAAGCTTCCAGTGAAGGACAAAGTGTCTTACAGCTCTTCCACCTTCCTTCTGTGCGGTGTCTGTATTATACTGAAAAAGTGCGTCTAATTTTTAACGCTCTTACACGATGGACAGTTTGAAACACCTCACTATCTTTTAAGGCGCTTCCTGTCTATTAATTTTTCACACCTAATACCGCAAAACATAAGCTTTGCGGTCTGTAAAACGCCACTAATTAACCCTTTAAAGACGAAGCGTATCTGTTTTATATAAAGACTCTTTGCGTACCGCGCTGTAAACACTCTCCAATTCGGTTATAAAAACCAATCTCTTAATGTTTTATAAGGCAAAAGTTGCTGTTTGTTCTGAGATCCGTACAAAACACATAAACGCAATGTGGGCACCACGTAGAAGTTTTTAACGTTAAACCTGGTGGTAGGCTTTAAAAGGTTAACAGACATTTCAGTCAGCAATACGTCTCGTCAAAGTATTTGATCAAATTGAGTCCTGCACGATGTACTAAAATATTCGTATTTTGTTTTGTGATTTTCTCCACGTAAGTTTCATTCGCCCTAAACATTTTCCATGGTATTTTGCCTACTGTTACAACTCCAAATATTATGTGAGTGCATAATGTTCTTAGCAATATCTGTGTCCCTTTGTACCAAGAAACCTTCTCCAGTTAGTCTGTTTCCATGGCAACTTGCAGTTGGTGTTAGGCTGAAATTCCGATGATAGCTTCAGGTGCTGATTAATGGTGGAAGGCGTTTGTAGGAGCTTTCGAAAAATTGCGAAAAGAGAATATTGGCTTAATCATCTCTGTCAGTCTGTCTGTCCGCATGGAACGAGTCGGCTTCCACCGGACGAGTTTTCATAAAAGTTGATATCTAGAGATTTCTCGAAAATATGTCGAGAAAATTCAATTTTCATCAAAATCTGACAAGAATAATGGATTATTTACATGAACACCTATGTGCATGGTCATGACCCCCCGCGGGGCTCGATACCAAGAAGTGTTTAGTGCCCAAAAATCTGTTGCAACGTGACTTGGGCTTGGAATGTTCCTGGAACATTTCATGTGTAACAAATATTAACACGAATATAGAGTAGTAGCCTGCATACAGCCTATATATAACAGAACATAAGCAAAAATTTCTGTAAATATCACTACCTGTTGAGCGGGACAAAATTTGATATAGCTGAGTTTTGAGAGAGATATTTGCAATTTGGCTCCCGGTAGAGACTGGAATGCCCTTATATTTTGCAAAGTGAAGTGGAGAAATCTATCAAGGATATGAGGGTTGAGAAGGCCACGGGAGATGGTGGTGTATGTGGAGATATACGCAAATTGTTGGGGAAAATAGTCTCAAACTAATGACACAGCTGTCCAACAGCTTTGGAAGAGGCTAGAGACCTGTCGTAAGATAGACTACAGAATTATGGCGAGAGACTGGAATATCATGATCCAGATAGATCTAGAGACATATGATCTGAGAATGGGTGGAGCTGTAACACTGCACACCCTTACGGAGTAATATTCCGGTTTATGTTTTCCTTGCATGTCCATAGTTCTAAAAAATAAACGGATTTACGCCCAATTTATGTCACTCTTGCCCTCGAATTGTGCCAGCTTTCTGCGGTCGATTGTAATTAATGTGCGGAAGAAGTGAGGTGTACAGTGTGAGTACAAGAACCGTCCTTATCCGATTACAAGCAGCTGTAACAAAGACAACCATCTCGACACATGGCGAACAACACTTAGCTACTTGACGGCTATAGGTTCAAAACCCGACACCTGTTTTATAGGAAGTGTCTGTAGTAATCACGTATCATCCATATGTGACAAAGGGCAAGTGACTTGCGGGGTAGAATAACTGACCCTTTAATGCACTGCCCTCTTTCGGGTCATGATACGTGTAGTCCTCTAGATAGAAAAGACGTTCGGAGAAACGTGCTTTCATCATCTTTAGCGCAGAAATGAGCCCGCAGATAAAGTTTTTTTCCTCCAAAATCTTTGTTTTGAAAACTATTGCAAACAGTAGCAGCTGGTGGCACTTCACGCTGTACACTATAGCTGGTATTGTTGTTAGAGATTTCAATTTTGGAAACAAATTTACTAGGATGCCTGGATGCGACGGGTGTCTGCAGGCTGAAGCGACATATTTTCAACACCTTCCGTAAATGTTGCTATTAAAAACCTAATATTAATTGCAGTACATAAAACTGAGTCGCATGGACCCCAAACTCTCGGCGAATTGGACGAACGATGAGTGCTGCGGTGACGTGAGACGAAAAAGGCGTCAAAGTAGTGACGCGAGTTTTCGGGTATAATTGTGTTCCTGCACATGACCCGATGGGTTGACAAGAATATGGTAAAACAATGGAATAATCATGTAAAATAATGGAATTTGTCGTTGAGACGATAAGATTGGTGACGCACACAACCTTGGATGTATCAAAAGACAGACGTTCTTGCTGATCCGCGTTCTTTTCCGAACACCTTGCCGCATTCCCTTCCAAGGCAGAGAGGCGTGCGCCACCACACGACTTACACAGTCTTAAGAGGTTTCTGTGTAGCCCAGTGTTTCGTCACTTTGGTGAACAGAGCGAGCCAATGTACAATATCGAGACACAGGCTGGTTCCATAAACGGACAGAGACAGACAGACAAACAGACGGATGGATGGGTGGATGGATGGATGGATGGATGGATGGATGGATAGATAGATAGATAGATAGATAGATAGATAGATAGATAGATAGATAGACAGACAGACAGACGGATGGATGGATGGATGGATGGATGGATGGCGACTGAATGTGCATCATTGACAGAACCAGAAGAATTCTGCATACCCTGTCCATCTTATTCCCCTCAACGTGCTCACCGCGATTATACATGATAAACAGTACAAATCATGAAGTTCAGTATGCTGTAATTACAGCCGAACTCTGTTATAACGTCATGAAAAAGACTAAATATTTTTTGTCTTTATAAAAGGGTGTCGTTATAACCGAGAAGTATAAGGTTATGGTTAACAGTGACGAATGAATTCATACCACATAAAATCTAACTATATAGAGGAAGTGTCGTATAAACCGATGTCGCTATAAGCGGGTTCTCGCGTATTTGCGTTATGTCTGTAGACGGGATATTTTGTTCTGGTCGGGCCCTTTCCGAGTCCACGCGAGGTTGGAAGAGTGGAACAGTGGCGTCACCTGGGGACGGGGGGGACGGGGGGTGCACATAAAGAAGGTAATGTGATCCTGGGCAATGCCAGAGCAAATCAGCATTCGCCTCGCCGGTACAAATTTAAATGTGTACGGTTCAACTCATCTATTATAGCTTGAAACAACAATCAGACGGGTCCACGCTGTGAGAACACCCCCCCAACCCCCCAACCCCCCCCCCGCGCCTCTTTCATGCAACCTTCCCTACATAAAAACTCCCAACATGTTGCTGGCCTGCCTGGGGGGTAATGTGATACGATATTCCCCACTGAAGCTCACAAAATTTGTCATCTACTGTGTAGAAGGACCATACGCACGCATCACGGCTCACAGACCCGGTGTTTGTTGGTGCCGTGTGCGATGAAGAGAAACTGACGGGGCTCCTGCAGTAGTCCCAGCACTGCAGCGCCGCCTTCGTTTTACACACAAAAATTACATTCACTGTGATATTAATTTGGATAGAAGTGATTTGATGGAAAGGATCTTATGGTGTTTTAACACATAAAACTACTTTACGTAAAAATCAATGGGGTTGTTTTATTGCGTGAAAATTTAATCTGCACACTTGAGGGTCTCTTTATGTCACAATATGCGACTGTCACTTATAAACCTGATCAGAATACACACCACACAGAACTGTACTTTACATTTTGTAATTTATTTTAGTACATTAAAATGTTAAGCCTACCCCAGTGGCCGCGCGGTCTAAGACGTGGATCTGGGGCCGCTCGGTTGCTGGGATCGTCGGTTCGAATCCCGCCGGAAGCATGGGTGTCTGTCTGTTGTGAGTGTTGTGTGTTGTCCGGTAGAGGTCTCTGCTATGGGCTGATCACTCGTCCAGAGGAGTCCTACCGAGTGTGGTGTGTCTGAGTGTGATCATGAAGCCTCGATAACAAGGAGGCCCTGGGCCCACTGGGGGCTGTCGTGTCATTGGGAAAAAAAATAGAAGATATTTAAATCTTTGAATTAGGCTAATACATAGACGTGAATTTCATCATAAAAAGCTTTACGGAACTGCTTTCTGTCTTTTGTACTGAAAGTGTTTGAATTCCGGTCTGTTTTCTAAATCCCAAATGATATATACTCTACCGATATATAGGTAAATCAGTCCCATTACAGGCCTGTGCAGACCCAGAGGGTTCCATGACGTCGAGGCTGCCAGATTTCTAGACAATCGACACATGAAGGTGGTAGGGTGTCAGCCATTCGCACCGGCCGCATTTACCCCCCAGGAAATACTCCTGGCACTCATTTCTGTTAGAGGCTGAGTCGACCCCAGGGCCATAGTGCCACAGAAAAAAAAAAAGCCAATGACAACATCGGGAATCGAACCCGCGGCCTGCGAGTTTGTAACGCAGTGCCTCAACTAACTGCGCCACTGCGGCCCCCCTACCGATATATAAGCCTAGATAAATTTGTCCGTGTTCGTCCGATGAAGGCATAGGGAGGACTGATGTATATGTACTTACACTCAATCTTAACTGTGGCGCTAGGTGGCAGTGATGGTCATAACGTAACTTCAAAGCTCTTTGTACCTTTGCAGCAACGCTGGTGATTGTAAGATGGTAAGCTAATGAGATTTGGAGCTATCAGAGATACGGGTGTTCCTATGGAATTAATCTGAATATGAGATGCTGTAATTTGATCGATAGGGTTCTCTGAAATATTGATACACATATGCCAGAATACACGGCGTCACTTTTCATAACACCGTAATCTGTACTTCCCTCTCAGCTCCGTATGGCAAGTCAAATCTAGCATCGGGAATGACATGCCTGGTGAAGAAGTCTATCCAAGATGGCGGCAGTAATCATGCCCTCCTCTAACACTGATCGTATCGTGGATAGCTGAATCAATGTCATGGTTCTTAAACATGTGGGTGATTAAAAACCTACACATTTGATTAATGCGTTCGATAGTAGTAATTAGTAGGAGCCCTGTGTTCATTTGTTAATTTGTCATCGTGAGATGGCAGTAGATATTAGCATAACTAGAAGTCGGATGGTCGACCGTGAAGATAGAATTCTCCTTCATATTAAGTCGTATATTTGAGAGGTTTAGGCTTTTCACGGCAGTCCTGATGAAGACTCAAATATTGTTATATATGACACCATGTCGAGGTTTCAAAAAACTTGCTGCTTCCATCTTCAGAACAGTGGAAGTATATCTGCCTTTGAGGTTGCCTCATCAGGGTATGTAGGTCTATCTTATTGGGTTACCCTGATGACAAATGCAGCAACCTTCTTCGAAACGTCAGTATAAAATTACCAGTTGACGCATCGTTATATCCTAAAGTATTTGAATATTTAGGTTAAAATCTGTTCTTTAAGCGTAAATTAAAATTCGAATTCAAGTGAAATAAAATAGCAAGTGAAAATTACGAATTCAGTTGTCTTCCATATATTAAGTGACACACAAGTTTAAGTTAGACGATTATTAATGTTTGTGGATTTCGAGAAAATATGCCGTAGTTTCTCGAGTCCAAAAAGCGATCCGTTCTCTAAGCACAGTCCTTTGTTCAGTAATGTGTTTTCAGTAAGAAAAGTACGTAGACCTGTATGGCAGAGGAATTGTCAATACAAAAGAGACAAAATTTGTTTGTATTATCAAACACATACCAACATAAGGACGACGATTAAAATAATGTGTCTGTTCTGTTCTTTCATTATCTTTCTGTCCAATCTGACATACCCAGTCTACAGTCCCCCATAAGTCGCGTTTTAATCAGGGGTAGTTCGGTGCCCTGCCCCCTGTGTACGCTTAGTCGTTTTAATGGTGCTTCATAATAGGAACGTATCCAAGGACATCCGAATGTGGCACTTACTGAAGTATTTGGGGTGTAAAACATCGTGTAAAAATTACACACACCCACATGCTGCACCAACTGTATCCACCGTCATCTGGGACAATGATCATGCATTCAACAACGCCAGACGAACCTCTCATATTCCCAAATGCTTCGTTTTAAGAAATGTTTTAAATTGTGACAGTGTGCATGGGATAAGAATGACTGCTGGTTGTTCTGTCTGCACAGTAGGGCATTAGACAATAGTGCGGCCACTTCGTACTTACATCGGGGCCTGTGGCACTTGTGGTGTAGAGGAGAGATACGTATACAGTTTTGGTGGGGAACACTGAGGGAAAGAGACCAGTTAGAAGACCTAGACTTAGATGGTAGTTCATATTAATTAAATATGTGGGATATAGAATGGCATGACGTGGATTGGGCTTATCTGGCTTGGGATAGTGACAACTGGCAGGCTGTTGTGAAAACGGTAATGAACATTCTTAATGTCCATCATCCCAGGTGACGTTTAAGTACAAGATACGATTTTGTTCTTTCTCAAAGAAGCAATCACTCACAGCCGAAGTTGGCTGTGAGTGATTGCTTCTTTGAGAAGGAATAGAAATGAAAATTCTGTTTTTATAGAATGCGAATTTCTTGACTAGCTGAGAAATCATTAGATTTTGAAAAGGATTCTGATCCACGGATATAATTAGGTACTTTAGGAACGGCCCTTCTGACAGAAGTAATACAGAGAAATATCTTCAGAATATTTTTCGCTTCTGTGGTTTGTGTTTACTGTCTCATTACTATTGCTGTGGACATGATGATTTTCCTTGCACATTAGACTATTATTTTTCAACAGCAGTCGTTAGAGGCCATCCGCTGTAAGATCCACTCCTTTTTAAGAAATACTAACATGTTAAAAAAAAGCGTCTTACTATTGAATTTACACAATAATTATGCAAATCCTTTGTCGTGAGGTACGACGACGTGTAACTTACAGTATATGTACCACCGTTGTGGAGAAGTTTGGTTCTTCCATGTTCAGTGCATTCCAGAAGAGGGGAAGCCTGAAAATAAAAAGATATTCTCCTCCGGAAAGTTGATATATATATATAAACCAATGTACACGGCGTCATAAACAAGAATACATGACGATTCAATAGACGCGCTAACGTAACCTATGAAATGGTACAGTGAGTAAATAGTTTTGTGTTTAACGACGACGTAGTAAGACCAGAGGTCATTTTTTGTTAAATAATATGTAAGAATTATATAAGATTTTGTATTATGCTCATAAAGAAAAGATATTTTGACCTATATAAGATGGGTCTGAAATCAGAATTTCTCCCTGGGACAGAGGGACTAGGGAAGCTAAGGCAACAAGACATTTCCCAGCTAAAAGCCAAATTATTTATTCTTAATTACATATGTATATAACTATCCCTGGACGGGTCCTTAGGGTTCCAGGAGGTCGAGGCTCCCAGATTTCTAGACAATCGGCACATGAAGGTGGTAAGGTTGTCAGCCATAAGCACCGGCCACCTTTACCCCCCAGGAAATATTCCTGGTACTCATTTCTGTTAGAGGCCGAGTCGAACCCAGCGTCGAAAGGATAATGTCAATTAAAAATCCCAATGACACCATCGGGAATCGAACCCGCGGCTTCACGGATTGTAGATACGCATATATGCCCAAATTAATTTTTATTATTCACGGATATGCCTTCCTTAAATCTAGACTAGCAAAATTAATACTGTTCGTAGCCATTACCTCTTCTACCTACTCACAGCAGGTGTCGAGATTGTTAGTTTTATTTTCACTTGATCACACTCAGACACACCACAGTCGGTAGGACTCCTCTGGACAAGGGATGGGCCCGTCGCAGAGACCTCTACCTGACAACACAAACACTCACAAGAGACAAATATCCGTGCCCCCGGTGGAATTCGAACCCACGATCCCAGCAAGCGCTCGGCCGCAGACATACGCCTTAGACGAGGGCCGTGTCATGGCTCGGGCGGTTAGCCGCCGGCCTCCCACCGCGAAGGCCCGGGTTCGATTCCAGTCCATGTGGCATTTGTGGTGGACAAAGTGGCACTGGGACAGGTTTTTCCCCGAGTTCTTCGGTTTTCACCTGTAAATTTCATTCCACCGGTACTCCATTACTAGAAAAAGGACAAAAAATCATCATCTTCATCTTCATCATAGGGTTTCACAATAAGCCTCATGGCTGCAGTTCGTCCGTAGCGTCTGCTGCGGGTCCCTTCACCACTAAAAAAAAACTACGCCTTAGACCGCGCGGCCAGTGGGATCGACAAAGGTAAAACCCGGGCCACATATGGCCCTGTGTCTCCTGACACAGCATCGTCTCCACTAGCGTAACTAATTTGCCAAACATGAAGCGCCTTCAGTGCTACACCTGTTTACACTGACCGGCCGGTTGTAGCTGTTCCTCAAACATAAACACGGACAACATGGTGATGGTGTTGTTATCATCGGCATTAACAGGACGTAACAGAAGAGCATCACTACGCGTACAGATAGACAGACAGCAACCTGCCACCGGTTTGACAAAGATGAACGAGCCCTAACTAATAGGCTGCCCCCTTCTACCTTCTGCCTATCTGAATCATATCTGCTGCCACTGACTTCCGGTAACAAAAGACAAAGAACGTCCAAACGCTATCCATTCTCTTCCTTTTAGGATGAAAATTCCAACATCCACTCCTGTAAGGGGCACTTGTTACATCGTTTTTCATTTCAGTATTCTTTAAGGATTCTGTATACTTCTGTGCGTTTGAACGTAAAAGGGTTTATTCTGTTGCGTTTAAATTGCAAGGGTATTTATTAATATCTTTGAGGCACAACCATTTATGATCAAGAAACAAATAACAGCTACGTGTTTCGGCTCACATAAGCGATCTTCAGAATTTACACAAAGTGCACAAACTATTTACTTAATATATTAGACAAATATAAGAAAACACAGCCAACTTACGCACAGTTTTATTGTTTATTTATTTATCTTTCTTGTTCTTCTTCTCCTCGACATGTTTCGGCAAGTAACACTGCCATTATCAAGGGGGCTATACAAATTACATAAGATGTGCATGAAATGTGCATATAGAATGTTAAAACTTTTAAAATGTTAATGCGGCAAAAAAAAATTATAGAATATTTTAAAATCTTAAACGTTTTAACATCTTATATACGTATTTCATGCACATCTTATGTAATTTGATATAACCCCCTTGATAATGGCATAGTAACGTGCCGAAACATGTCGGGGAGAAGATGAACAAAAAAGATAAATAAATAAACAATAATATTGTGCATAAGTTGGCTCTGTTTTGATATATTGACCATATGCATGGAAATGAGTAACATAAAATATTAGAGAGATAATTCGTAGAATATGCATAGCGTTTGAACACGTGGGCACAGCTTGTCTTAGACGGGGAAGTAGGTGTGTTAGTGCGTGAAACCTGCACTTACAGTGTGCAGCAGGCTTATTCACAAACTCGAAAAAATTGTCCTCGAAAAGGCAATTGGCAATAATGCTAAAGGACTCCGTACTAAATAACACTGTAACTTGTATATCGGTATCAGATACAAACGTATGAGATCTGAAGGTTTGCTGGGGGTGAATATGAAACGTACTGTCTGTGGATATCTGAGGCCCATTTATTCGAATGTATAAAAATACGTTCAGAATTCCAGCTTCTTTTCCGGAATTTTAAAATTTTGTATTACCAGACTCAGGCAAATTTTGGATTGAATATGAAGTTTATGGAATTTGGACTGATTTTGAGTCCAACATATGAAATTCCTACTGATTTTGAGTCCAACGGATGAAATTTGGACCGATTTTGAGCCCAACAGATTAAATTCGGACTGATTTTGAGTCCAACAGATGAAATTCCTACTGATTTTGAGTCCAACAGATGAAATTCGTACCGATTTTGAGTCCAACAGATGAAATTCGGACTGATTTTGAGCCCAACAGATGACCTACAAAGTTTAACGCTGATCCTCTTTATCCTTTTTATTTCAAATGAAATATAGCGGTGAAATTTAAAGTGAAGAACACGGATGTTCTTTTGCAGCATCGTGATTAATTCGATGTACATGTTAAATAAACTGCCGCGTCCGAAGAAAAAGTTGTTTTTGTAAAGTGATACTATTTGTGCCAATGTAACTGAAACCGCATTCATACTCTAAAAGAACTTTACCAATTGTTAAAGCTTTTTCTCTAGTATTACAGATTCATATTTTTCCATCTTCCCATATTTACTCATCATATTGTTAAATGCAAAATTCCGATCAATTTCTTGTCCATATTTCTTTTTAATTTCCATACACTGAATTTCTGTTCTGTTATGACAACGCATTTTATTATTGGCGAAATAAAAAGCATGAAATATGGCTACGTGATACAAGGCATCCACTTTATTCAATATTACACACAGCGCGAATTAGATTGATACGGCAAACCTGATTATATCCCGCTAAATACAGCTCCAAACACCATACGGCGCTGCTGGCAGTTAGAGCAAATAGTGTAAGAGCCAGCCGGCAGGAAGCGCACTCAGCAGTGACAAGCATGTCGGGAAATTAATTTGTTCCCACTAGCAACGTGTACTTTAATTATGTGCCGTATTGTAGTGCTTTAATCTGATGACGTATGCAGCTTCCATGTTACCTGCTGTACTCAATAACCATTTGTAGTCTACCCATCCCTATCTAAGTTCCTTCAAGGCCGTGAAAGAAACCTTCCATCTCAAGCAGCGTTGCTTATGAATGAGTCGATAAATTCTTAATTGTTTCGTTAAATTCTATGTATTTATATTTCTATATATTTCTGTACCTAATTACAGTCCTGTCTATCTCAAACATTTTAATATCTGAATACGTTATTATATTTAAGGTAATCTAAAAATATGGCCCTAATATTTTCCGGAATCAAAAATCCAAGTAACTAAAATTATTTTGTAATGTTTTGGATTTTCTTAAGTGTGGAATGTTAGGCTGACCCTATGTGTTAGTTCCACATATTGAAGGTGTAGAGGGGAGTTGGACTAAAGCTCCCTGTATTCCTAAACACGGTATGGTACACATCGAGATGAGATAAGATTGCGGTGTATTTCTCATACTTTAATCCGACTGTGATAAGCTGTTTATTGAAATTATAACAGGTGGAGGTTTATTGTAAATAAGGTCTGATAGACTTAAAGAGAAATTGATAAATACCTACTTCTGGGCCAAAAGCAAAGCTGGCTAAGAGCGTGTAAATTTACGACTGTTACAATAATTAACTTCGTGTGATTTGAGATGGTCAAAGAGTTTTTGATAGTGAATATAGTCTTCTGGAATATGACGTCTTGTTGATTGGTAATTTGGTTCCAACGTCGATAAAAATGACTACTGGATTCTGCGTCATAGCTTATACAACTAATTTTCATATTGAAGTTTGACATTATAGTAAATACGAAAATTATACACTTTAAAATAACAACTCGTCTTTGTTTTGTGTGGACACAAATCGTAACCTAATAATCTGAAACAAGGCTGTACTTCAGACTGGTTAGAAAACACGATAGGTTAGGAGATATAGTGTTTGGAACTAAGGGAAGAGCTTCGGAAAGGAAATTGCCCAAATTACGTAATATGGGGCTAAATCGTCCGTATTATCGTCTTTCTATTATATAGACCTAGTAACAGTTATATTGCATTGTTACATGTAGCAGGGTAAGTTGATGTGAAAATGTGCGAAAAATGGCTGCAGAAGTACAGGTGCTGTTTTATTGTGCCATGCCTGACCAGTTGGTGGTTTATATGTCACAAAATGTCACTCAGTATTTTAACAGAATTTCCGGGGCCCCTGTCTGCAACACCAAGCATTAAAATTTTTACTTAACCATCACTTTTATTTTTATGAGCGAAAAAGTTGAAATGAAAAATAAGTGCTGGGCAACATACAAACTAAGGGAGGAATTTTTTAGAATACACGAGGTAATATTTGCTCGGATAGTCAAAGTTTTTGGAACCCGATGTGTCTTCACAGGCTCTCGCCCAAAGCGGCGGCTTGCGGGCTACAACCTCCCCCCCCCCAAATCAAAATTTAAAGGAAAACACAGATTCTGTACACAGGATAATATATCTTTACATGATTTACCATTCAGCCAAAATCAGCCACCGAAGTGGGCTGATGACAAGTACACTGGAAATTTGAAATATAAGGCAAAACCTTGAGAAGCCTTACATGGAGTTAAAAATGCCACGAAGATTGAAAATTATTATTCAAATTATGCAGTTGTATTTGTGCATTTATTAATGCTCTTGCAAGCAATGTTATTTTGCAGTTGTAGGCCTGTTTATGAAATGGCTTTTAGAATTTTTAAAAATGGAAAAAGAATTACATATAGCTTCACAGTCACATCCCCCCCAGCCCCCCTCCCCCCACCAATGCGCCTGTATTTTTACCCTTATCCTGAGCCAGAGTAACCCAGTCAACACAGTGCAACCCTCTGTTTTCTCGCTAACAATTATCTTTGGGTTATTCTTCTGTATTTTTCTTGGTCTTCTTGTGGCGGCTTTCGCATAGGTTTCCTTGCCGAAACTCTGTTTGTCACGTTTCGTCATTTGAGCTACATGTTAAGCCGATCAGAATCTCATTCATTTTAATAGCCCTAATACATGATGTGCATAAGTAACGAAGGTGACCGTTGTGCAATAGCGAACACTTAATTGCAAATTTATTGGGGAATTTTTATTTGGTCCAAGTACTGTCCTTGGAACATTCTTACACAGTACTTTAGTTCGTGAGGTTTCTGTCTTATGAATGTGAAGACGTGTAGTTTGGCAGATAGATAGACCTTCCCACCTTTCGCAGAAAAGTATTTCCACCATCTTCAATGTGAGCTGGAGCAAGTAGATATCTTCACAACATTGGTAAATATCTACCAAAGTACACGACGTCACGTTACGGAAAACAGGAATCCTGACATTCATATTTGTGATATCCTGGAATTTTCCTTGTAATTAAAGCTTTTACGCAACGTAAAACACTTTTCATAACGATATTTGATCCTGTATTGCAAAAGTATTTCTTTGGTTAACCCTTTAAAGACGAAGCGTATCTGTTTCATATAAGAACTCAGTGCGTACCGCGCTGTAAACACTCTCCACTTCCGTTATAAAAACCAGTCTCTTAATGTTTTATAAGGCAAAAGTTGCTGTTTGTTCTGAGATCCGTACAAAACACATAAACGCAATGTGGGCACCACGTAGAATTATTTAATGTTAAACCTGGTGGTGTGTAAAGTTACCGCTAGGCTTTAAACGGTTAAATATAACATGTCTATTTTTCAACTTCGTAAGGCACAAAAGATGCAAACAGTTTCTAAACTGAACAATAGTTGTATCAGTACGTTCAGACACGACAGATGTTATTTCTAAAATAACATGTCTGACGCAGACACTTTTGCTTCAATGGTATAAATTTAATTGACGTAAACGTGCCCATAATTCTGAAATATATTCTGTGAGATCTATTTATAAAATTTCGGACAGTTACCTTCTCTTTTCAAGTTCGTCTCAGACTATCCTAATAAGTTCACTTCAAATTATTTTCCGCTTGTGGTTACAAAGGTTTCGCAAATAATGAATTCAGTGCCTCTCCCTGCTGCATTATAATGGGACAGATTGGGGCGTGGCAGTAGCAAGATGGCGGATGGAAACTGCTACTATTCCTGGGCCCGACTCACTTACCGCTAACATCTCCATTCCATCTCAGCTCCTCCCATCCCTTTATCCCCCACTCCTACCTTCAGGCAAGCTACATCTTCCGCCCCTCACTAAGTTGTCTCATCTTTTATACAGAATCTCTCAGAACAGGAGCGAGTTTGCTTCCTGGCTCCTTTTCTCTCTGTTCCACACACACACACACACACACACACACACTCTCTTTCTCTCTCTGTCTCTCTCTCTCTCTCTTTATTATCAGACTCTGTTATAACAAGATTTATTCTTCCCGTCGCTAATAATAAGAATTCGTCACTTGTTCAAGTTTTCTTCAAATAGGAAAGAGAAAAGCGATAGATTCAACATAATAAGTTCTGAGAATGTATTTATATAGCAAAGCATTTCTTTTATTCCAGAGTTCACTTCATTACTACATAAAATAAATGATCGAATTCACTTCATTACTACATAAAATAAATGATCGAATTCCAGCCGTTTGGTTTGCAAGACTGTTAACTCTAATCAGTTATTAATGATTAATTTGTAATTGTTTGTTAACTTAACTGATGAACAGTAATTAAGGTGATAATTATTTAAATTACATTTAAATCGAATTATTTACGTATTTGAGTTTTTTGTATATGCATTTATTTGTTCTTGTTTGAAGCGTAATTTACATCAAAAATTCTTGGGCTACTAACTACTTAAGTGTGACTTTGATCCATAGAGTCAGGAATAAGATTTAAGGCTTACGAAGGGAACAGCACGTTACTTCTTAAAGCTGTAAACTTTGCTGTCGTTGAGAAACTGAAGAAAGGGCAGGAAAAATTTCAGGCAGGGCAGTCGATTATCGTCAGAGATTCAAATGGGAGTTAAACAAGAGAGCGCTACGCTAGCCCGCCCTAAAACACACTTTTAAATAACCGATTTAACATTTTCGTCCTGTGGTGAAATTGGAAAGCGAAACAACAAAATATATTTTAAAGCTACTAACTTCTGTTTAAGCTTCCTGTATAAAACTGGTTATGAAACCAAACGAATTAATCTGCTTTATTCCTAATTACTTTTTGCCGCTTACTGGGGACTGAAAAATTAAGTTTTAAATGCATTAATATTATTAAATCGGATGAATCGATGTTAATAAAGTTTGTTTGATTTTATATCGTTGCTTAAATACCGCATTCAAAGCGTCATGTGTGCATACATTCAAAAATATCTGTGAAATATGAACCAAAGAACCTTGGAAATTATGGGGTGGTAAGAACCTGTAAACGAGAAGCCAGACTAATACATTCTATCCTGAAGATGGAGGCAGCAAGTGCTTTAAAACGTTCGTACCCGCCTGTCATGCCACACGGTGTCACATCCCACAAGATCTTAGACTAAAACGCCTGTTTACTGCAGTGATCACTTAAAATCCCATGAACTTTGGGTACCACAAAACAGATAAAAAATTTTTGACTAGATACGCGACTATTAGCTTCTCGAAAAATTTTGCTCCCTAAACAGATCAAAGCCTGCTTGCAGGTTCAGCCTGTCACAATTAACTGGCCAATTAACACCACGACGTAGAGTCCTTTCTGAGAAGCATTTAGTTTCTCGCCTAGCCAAGACGTTCCTAGCATTTTATAGAAACCGGCTGTTCATTACCGTGTTCAAGAAAGCCCGCCATCTGTTCCTGTACTCAACCAGATGAATCCAGTATAGGCCATCTCCTTCTATGTATTTTAAGATCCATTTGAATTGAATTCTAACTTCTATTCCTAGATTTTCCAAGCGTCCTCCTTCCCTCAGTTTTCCCTGCGAAAACTCAGTATGCATTTCTCTTCTCTCCGCTTTATTCCATCACATATAAATGTAATAACTGTGGTGACATACAGTGCTACAATATACGAACAGTTCAGGCAGTATTGGTAAACAAGCACTGTGTAAGGGGTACGGTATTAAGACAGTCGGCATGTAACAATCATACAGTGTCGCAAATCAATACCGGTATGCAGAAGGCAGTGACAGAGTGTCGTCTAATGGGAAGTGAAGGTGTGATGATGTCATCAACGTGTTGCACGAATGTATCCGAGTTAGGGTCTGGAATGATGGGCCACGCCCTAATCCTGACGGGGCTGAACGCGAGGAAATGAAAACAGCTGGTTGCAGGTATTTGTCTTGTGTTATTGCTCTGCTTTGCAGCGCCTTTATTGAGTGTTGAAACATCCAGTCGCTTAGCATTCAGATGGTTTCCTTTCTGTTATATTGCCTTCATTCTTTTGTTAGGACTTTTGTCTCTCTCTCTCTCTCTCTCTCTGTCTCTTCGTTCATATATTTCTTCATTTCTTCCTTCTTTCTTCGCTACATCCCGTCCTTTATTTCTTAACAGGGCAAACGTTACCTGGTCGTAGGTCAACCAAACGGAAACCTGGATAATTCGATGAAACAGTAAATAGATGGAAGGTGCCCAGAGATGTTAAGAGGTGCCGAGGAAAATATTTGGACCTAAGAAGGAAGGGGTAACAGGGGAATGGGGAAGACTACATAACGAGGAGCTTTATGGTCTATACTCGTCACCAAATATTTGGGCCTAAGAAGGAAGGGGTAACAGGGGAATGGGGAAGACTACGTAACGAGGAGCTTTATGGTCTATACTCGTCACCAAATATTATTCAGGAGATCAAATCAAGAAGAATGTGATGGGCGGGGTATGTGGCACGTATGAAGGCGGGGAGAGGTGCATACAGGGTTTTGATGAGGAGACCTGAGGTAAAGAGACCACTTGGAGGACCCAGGCTTAGATAGAAAGATAAAATGGATATTAACGAATTGGGATGGGGAGGCATGAACTGGATTGATCTGGCTCAGGATAGGGACAGGTGGCGGGAGGTTGTGAATTCGGTAATGAACCTCCAGATACCATTAAATGCAGGGAGTTTCTTGACTAGCTGAGAACCTGTTAGCTTCTGAGAAAGGACTTTAGTTCATGTAGTTAGTTAGTTAGTTAGTTAGTTTGTTTGTTTGTTTGTCTGTCTGTCTGTCTGTCTATCAATCAGTCAGTCAGTCCTCATATTTTGCCACAGACCGTTGTGTTATTTTGGCATATCAAAATGATGTCTATCTATCCTAAGTACAGCACTCACAAAATAACCACAGCCACTCACACCCGAAATAGACTCGAATCCGGTAAAAACGACATCGGTTTATACGATACCTTGCCTATAGCTTCAGATATCCTGTGGTACCAATTAATTTCTCACAGTTAACACTGGCATTATACTCCTTGTTTATAACAATAACCGTTTATAACGACACAAATATTCAGACCCTTTCATGACGTTATAACCGGGTTCGACTCTATTAAGATAAACCCGACCTTGTAGCTAAGATACAAATTCCTGCAGGCTTTATAACAATTCTGCATTTATAGCAAATTAAGGGCCAGTGATTCTTTCGTTGTACTCACTTCCCCCCTGAAGATGATATATTCGTACACCGAAACATGTCGGGGTTTATGTAAAGTGACTGCATCTTGTATTTTATCGTTGTGTGTCAATATATATAGTTGTATATACGAACCTGCACGGTACGGACTGTGTTAAATTCATCAATACCAAACAGGTATGAAAAATATACAGTAAATTGTTTCATTTTCTTCTTTATTAATACGTTTCCTTCTCTCCTTTTTCCTTTATTACTTCCGATCTTGTCTATAGCTTCTGTTCATCTTCATTTTATATTTCTCCTGTTGTCTGTCCCTTTATCGTATCTCTTTCCTTATATTTGTCCCTTCCTTTCGCATAGCTTTCCTATTATCCGAATTCGCGTGCTTCATCCATCAGCCGTCCGTAACAATAGACTTCTGACGTCGCGTGTTATTGTTGTCTAATGAGTGACATCAGTAACGCGTCACCACATTGTTGCTTTGTCTTGAATCCCAGCTGCAAGAAACAAATTGAAGAGATATCTGCCGCTTGGAGGGTATCCGTATTCTTGGATTAATATATCGGCCTGTCTTAACAGACACCTGTAGTTCCATGCGGCGGTATTGTCAGGCTGTGGTTGCGTTCTCTGTCTTAACGTTTTAAAGCCTAGCGGTAACTTTACGGACCACCAGGTTTAACACTAAAAAATTCTACGTGGTGCCCACATTGCGTTTATGTGTTTTGTACGGATCTCAGAACAAACAGCAACTTTTGCCTTATAAAACATTAAGAGATTGGTTTTTATAACCGAAGTGGAGTGTTTACAGCGCGGTACGCACTGAGTTGTATAGAGAACAGATACGCTTCGTCTCTAAAGGGTTAAACCGCATATTTATTTTTCATAACCGTCAGTCAAATAACGTAACTGGCTACTTGTTACTCGTTGTGTTGTATGTGACATATTTCTGATCAGCTGGTTCACTCTCAAACTTTCCATGAATTTTGACAAATCTTCAGAATATTATTGATATTATTTAACCAAGGAACCGCGCTTCGTATTACCATATTAATTATTATAATGGAAACAAAAATCTCTTAAAATATTTTGTCAGCTGTTTTTTTGTCTTACATTATTTGTTATGTACATGTCGTGGGAACACGCGGTGGCGCAGTTGGTTGAGGCACTGCGCTATAAGCCGCAAGGTCGCAGTTTCGATTTTTCATTGACATAATCCTGTCGGCCGCACTATGGCCCTGGGGTCGACTCAGCCTCTAACAGAAATGAGTACCAGGGACATCTCCTGGGGGTGAAGGTGGCCGGTTCATTTGGGAAATTTTGTAGAGTTGAGGATGAACATACACTTCCTTAAAAGGCAGGAAATATTTTGGATTTTTCCAGTGACTGTCAGATTTTCAAGAAGGATTATTGTCCATAGAGTTTAATTTGCCCAGTTCATTTCTGTCCGGTCTTAGAAGGCATGTAATTTGACAATATAAATCAGCCCCAGTTGTACAGATATGACACCCCTGTCTTAACATTTAACGTTTCTTGTATTATTCTTTGAAGGCTATTATTATCTGTTTCGCGTAATGCTGAGAAGTAATGACAGTTCATTTCCTTAGCAGCATTAGTCAATTTGTAACCGAAGAATGCTTAAGAAGCCACCAAATCAAGCACTCAGTCACCATGACAAGTACTTCTTTAGTTCTTTTCCTAAAACATAAATACATACAGGCGAGGGGAGAATTTTTAACATTGTGTAGGTTTGAAAGATTTAAGTACGAAACACTTTGTGTTCTTAACCAACGTGATGTTTTCTGCATACTTTTAGTAAAGTTCTATTCCTAATTTTGAAGGGCTTAAATCAATAACACAATCAAGTATCAAGCAAACCACTGAAAATAATTTGATTAAACGTAATCAGTTAAATCACCCTCTAACGCAATTATGTTACTATTAATATACTTGTGTTAGACGGTGATTTAAGTGATCATTTGTTGACGATTGTGAACAAAACGGACTGACGTTTATCAAGTTTAAAAATAATTTACCCTTCTTCTCACGAGGCCTCTTTGTGCTATTTAAATGTAACTGTCGTTATTGCAACCACTGCCTCTCTTAATAGAACGAGGTCTGTGTTATTTTATTGCATCAAGTTCTGAGCTATTTCTCTCTCTTTCCTAGTTAAACTCGACACGAAGGGAAAAGCGTCGCAAGGGAGAAGGACGCCAGGCGTCGGAAAATCTCCTCAACCCACCCTACTTCATCAAATTTTCATGTAACAACGACGACGACGGACGCGCTCTAAAGTGGACTACGTGTGAAACTAAAACACAGTAACAATGGATAAGCCCCTCTGTTAGGCTTCCCTCTCTACCAGATTATAATATAACCTACAAGAATGACGAGAAAAGATCATAAATTGGTTTTTTTTAACTTCCTCTTCGTCTCCTTTCGTCTTTCCCTTGACGCATACAAACGTATTGAAGTTAATTTTATGGTTGATTAGAGTTAATCCAATTGTAACTCAAGTACCAATCCAATAACGCCAGTGAGAGCCAGGGGATAAATTTGAGACGGCTGGGAACAAAATAAACGCCTGTGTTACTTGGCGACAGATGGCAGGTTTGATATTCTACGAGATTAAAAACAAAACACCTTTAGGTTTATCAGCATAAAAAGTGTATAAATTGAGGTGTTTTGTGTTCCGAATCAAACTGATATTCAACTTAACTGACAATAAAGGAATTATGGCCTATTTAAGTAGGTAAATTATACAAAAACACTAATCACTAACAAATGCACAAAGAGAGTTTTATCATTAATCGTAACACACTCTTACATGTTTCGACCCTGCTGGGTCATCTTCAGGGAGAACTTTTTTTTATCGTTACACTAAGGTTGCACTTTATAGTTGAGTGAGAATGTGCTGTTGACTGTGTACTGCGTTGTTTTTGGAGGCGTGAACTCTCTGCGATCCCGGCCTGCACTGCACTGCAGGCCGGGACCGCAGAGAATTCACGCCTCCAGTACACAGTACACAGTCAACAGCACATTCTCACTCAACTATAAAGTGCAAACTTCGTGTAACGATAAAAAAAAGTTCTCCCTGAAGATGACCCAGCAGGGTCGAAACATGTAGGAGTGTTTTACGATTGATGATAAAACTCTCTTTGTGCATTTGTTGGTGATTAGTGTTTTTTTATAATATAGTGCACGGACATGGAACACATTAAATTTCAGGTAAATTATCAAAGACATTTATATGAACCTTTTAATAATTTTAAGTCTGTATATTGCATAAAAACACTCACTTTTGTGGTAAAGGCCTTAAAACGTGTAGTGACAAATAACAGATTTGGTCAGGGGTGCACAATTTCCGGGAATTATGGCGCCCGGGACAAATAAATTCTCTACTTTGACGCTTAATCTTTGTGAGTCCTCAGAATGGAACGTGCTTCACATCACCATTCTGATGCTTAGAATTTTTAGGTGGCTGTTATGTTTATGGAAAAGTTCTGTACCTCTGAATATGTATTTCTTATTTTATAATCGCACTGGCTTTGGAAGACTCGTCGTATTAACAGTGTCGGGGGGGGGGGGGGGGGGGG
>BLKM01007895.1:72095-160082 GCA_013340265.1 Coptotermes formosanus | reverse complement strand
TGGGGGGGGGAATGAAAATTGATCTATCAGCCTCATCCTTCAATAATTGTTTGACTGGACTGGATTGATCTGGCTAAGCATAGAGACATGAGGCGGGCTCTTGTGAATGCGGTAATGAGCTTTCAGGTTCCATAAATTTCGGGGCATATCTTGACTAGCTCAAGACCTGTTAGATTCACACGAAGGGCTTTGCCCGCTGGAGCTAACTAGCTAGGTATTTAGTTTGTTAGTAAGTACATCTGTAAGGTGGAGGCGAAAGTAACCGTGGCACTGTAAACGTTGTCCACAGGTAGTATTTCTCCAAATAGAGCCACATTCAGCATTGTTGAATTGTAGTGTGTAGCAATGAAGACAGGAGTGTAACAAAGTCCTGTCCTAGGCAGGTAGTGTGTGTCCTACTAATAATAGTACTAGCTTGTGTTTCCTCTAATTAGACGTAAGAAACTTCCTCTTCTCTAAAACTTGACAGTCGCTCAGCTACTCAAGAAAGTAGCTTCCTTTATAGAATCCGCAAAGTCACTGTCCTGTCCAAAAGAAGCCATCATCAACCCGTATCCCGAAGCACATAAATTTAATCCACAACGCCCAAATCCGTAACTGTGAAATTTGTTTCAGTATTATTCTACCACTTACACCTAAGTCAAATTCCGTGGATCTTTACGCAGATTATGAATACCCGAGTTTTATGCGGCGAGGAGATGTTAGTCCACTGCTCAACGCCGAAATTGTAGTACCAAATCTTTTCTGTTATCACTGACTTAATTCAACATAAGGGCCTGAATCCACATCTCTCATCCATTTGTGAGGTCCCGCCGTGCCGCAGTAACAGTTGACACACTTAAAATGAAAACTCATCATCCATTCATTCATTCATTCATTCATTCATCCATCCATTCCATAGTCTGTCTGACGACAATCCATAGCCTCTTCCAAAGCGAGTTTTCCTCAGAGAGAGATCTAGTGCTTCCTCTTTCAGTTTCCAGTATCCTCTTTCTCTCTTTAAGTCATCCAGTAGCTGCTTACGTCTTCTTTCTCGTCTTCCTGTCATTTCTATCCTTCCCTCTGTCTTTCCTTCAATAACGCGTTTTAGAGGACTGTTCGTACGCAAGATACTCGTATGACCAACCCGTTTTGCCTTCCGTCTTTTTATTGTAAGTATGATACTCCTTTCGTCCTTGACTCTATGTAATACTTCTTTAACCTTTTAAAGCCTAGCGGTAACTTTACATACCACCAGGTTTAACATTAAAAAATTCTACGTGGTGCCCACATTGCGTTTATGTGTTTTGTACGGATCTCAGAACAAACAGCAACTTTTGCCTTATAAAACATTAAGAGATTGGTTTTTATAACCGAAGTGGAGAGTGTTTACAGCGCGGTACGCGCTATATCCTTGTATGAAAGAGATACGCTTCGTCTTTAAAGGGTTAATATTTATCGTGAGAAAAATATATTGGAGCTATTTAAAGTACACAGCTCTGGAAGCTCCTTGATAAAGATATAATTCAAGTCTATTGCTTTGTGTAAGACTTCACAATTCATATCCTTTGATAACAAAAGTCCACTTCACTCAAGCTGCCATTAACAAGTTGTTCTTTCACAGTTTATTGCACAGTGCATCAAAGTGTGTGCTGGCCATATTCATGTTCACAGTAACTGTGTTTCTAAAGAACAGAAGAGTGGAGGGCATGGGTCTCCATCCCTCGGCCCGCGGGACGCATGCGACCCGCAGCCACTTTTTTTTTTCAATTACGTATATACACAATAATTTAGGCGGTTATGTATACCACTTACTGTTATTTTTTTTTTCACATGCGGCCCGCGAACCAGCCCACAGTAACGGGTGTGGCCCTTTGCCTTAAAAAGTTTGGAGACCCATGGTCTAGGTAAAGAAAGACTTTTTTTGTGTATTCTTCCAGTCCAGGTTACACAGAAGTAGTACAAAAGGGCATGACAAAATCTGTTTTATGAGATTTGAGGTTTTCACTGCGATTTGGACAGTAGTCCATAGACCGTAACCCCGTGTGCTCTGTTGGATATTAACCTTTTAAAGCCTAGCGGTAACTTTACGTACCAACAGGTTTAACATTAAAAAATTCTACGTGGTGCCCACATTGCGTTTATGTGTTTTGTACGGATCTCAGAACAAACAGCAACTTTTGCCTTATAAAGCATTAAGAGACTCGTTTTTATAACCGAATTGGGGAGTGTTTACAGCGCAGTACGCACTGAGTCCTTATATAAAACAGATACGCTTCGTCTTCAAAGGGTTAATAAAGACTCTTTTTCTTTGAAGTGTGTTATTTAACAACGCTGTGTGTTGCTAAGTTTGTATTTCCTACGATTGCTAATAGCTGCGTAAGTATAGAGCATTGGTTGAACGAGACTTACAGGGGTAAATCTGTCCCAGTGCCACCTTATAGACCACGGCAATGTTTCGCTGGTTTCTTCTGTCATCTTTTTCAGGAAAGAAGTGTGATTACCTACCAGATTACATAGCGTCATAATATATAAAAATATCAGGCGGTGCAGGCCGGGACCGCGGAGAGTTCACGCCTCCAAAAACAACGCAGTACACAGTCAACAGCACATTCTCACTCAACTATAAAGTGCAACCTTAGTGTAACGATAACAAAAAAGTTCTCCCTGAAGATGACACAGCAGGGTCGAAACACGTAGGAGTGTGTTACGATTGATGATAAAACCCTCTTTGTGCATTTGTTGGTGATTAGTGTTTTTGTCCACCACTTTATGTCTTTCTGTCTCTGTAGAGATTTCTCAGGAACCGGAAAGAACGATGTCTAAATGTGTAATGTACGTAATAATGAGCTATTTTTACAGTACATTAAAATAAAAGTTTTAAATTACATCTTGATATTTTGACCGTAGACGAACAAGTGGCTGGCTTCTGTTGCGCGCCTTGTGAAGTACTTTCAGACCCCGAGTTAACATAGCTCGAGGGCAATCGAGTGCTTTCAGACTCCGCTCGACTGAAGCGGCAATTGATTTACTACACCAACCCCATCTAGCTTCTATATTATCAACTTAACAATAATGAAGTATGAACTTCAAAAAGCTTTTGTTCTTTTCTGAGTGGTCTTTTATATACATTTTGTCGTTTTATATAAGTGAGCATAACAAAGTTCCTTCCTTAGAGTTTATCATTTCAGTTTGCTCTATGGAAGTCAACGAGCTATAGAATGTTTCATTTATGAACGTATCGTGCGGCTGAATGACACAGCCTGCACAGCGCAACAGGCAATACTGCGCAAGCTCAATAAGGGACTGAAATGTTATATCTTACTTCATAATATAAAACTCAAAAAGAAAAGATAAAGGAGAGGTTGGGTCTGTTAACGTATTTTGAAAAAATTATGTACATCTAGTTTTGTTTTGGTTTATACTCTATGTTATGATTGCCACTACTTTGTGTGTAACGCAGTCCAGCTTTAAACCACACATTTCTTATCGAAAACAGCCAGTTAACATTTTAAAGCCTAGCGGTAACTTTACGTAGCACCAGGTTTAACATTAAAAAATTCTACGTGGTGCCCACATTGCGTTTATGTGTTTTGTACGGATCTCAGAACAAACAGCAACTTTTGCCTTATAAAACATTAAGAGACTGGTTTTTATAACCGAAGGGGAGAGTGTTTACAGCGCGGTACGCACTGAGTCCTTATATAAAACAGATAAGCTTCGTCTTTTGGGGGTTAATAAAAGTTACCCTAGAGATGTAAGAGGCGTGTAGCTCTAATACGCAGATCCCAGTGGCCGCGCGGTCTAAGGCGTAGGTCTGCGGCCGAGCGCTTGCTGGCATCGTGGCTTCGAATCCAGCCGGGAGCATGGATGTTTGTCTCTTGTGAGTTTGTATGTTGTCAGCTAGAGGTCTCTGCGACGGGCCGATCCCTCGTCCAGAGGAGTCCTACCGACTGTGATGTGTGTCTGAGTGTGATCAAGTGAAATCACAAAGAGCCCACGACACTTAATGTGAACAAGTAGGTAGAAGAGGGAAGGATTAAGAAAGAAAGTAGGTCTAAAACAGCGGTTCTTAAAATTTCTGTTAGCGCGGATCACTTAAAAGATCATATTATTTATGAGGGCCCCCTTCCCACAATTATCGCAAATAAACGGATCTTCAAGGCAAACGTGATATTCACCACCAACAAGAAATATGAACCTAATAAAATGTAAAAACTTTAAAATGTTTATTTTCCTATCAATAATGATAATAAAAATAAGATCAGGAAAAACCTAAAGAAAGAAATTTTAAGTTAAACAGAGCAGTATCTACTTAATACAAGGACCTTTTAGGTACAACTCGTGAATGCTTACGTGAGAAACACTTGTGTTGTACCACTGTAAGAGATAAACATACTTTTTGAAATTTTAAAAGAACTGAATGCAAACGTCTCCCTTCTAACTTATAATATAAAGACGACTAAACTCGTGGAAAAGCGGGTAGGCCTCGCAGATAGAGAGGGTTCTGCGATTTACACCTTAAAGACTACTGGTCAAATGCGTGACTTCTTAACAGGGTCTTTCTTTGTCTTGCGCTTTTCGGTGCGCTGGCTATATACGTAAAATATGCACCAGTACGGGGCTGAGTGCGTATTGCTATGCGCACTCTGGTACCGTGTCTTTGGGTGAAGCGCTTGGCAGCCATATTGGACAGAGTGGGCGTCATTGAAATATTAAAAAAGAAAGAGACATTGAAGCTGTGGAATTCGACCGCTATGAAGCAGCATAATATTACCAAACTAATAATAATAATAATAATAATATTAATAATAATAATAAAGTAACAATAGAATACACAAATTAAATAAGCGTAAAATGATATTAGCCTAACAACAAGATAAAACATATAATTAGAAAATTAATATACTTAACCGATCCGGTACAGCGTCTACGTTACGGGTTGGAGGGTCCGGAATTCGCACCACGGTGGGGGCAGGATATTTTCTCGTCACCATACTCGTTCTGAGCAGCCATGGGGCTCATCCAGCCTCCTCTAAAATGGGCTCTTTCCCGCGGGTAAAGCGGCAAGAATGTGACTGCGCACCCACCTCCATCTAACTACAAGGTTAAGAACTAGTGAAGCTGCACTTCTGCTCCCCTTCTGTGCCTCCTCTTGCATGTTATACGGCGACCTTTACCATTACCCTTGCCTAAGTAACATATACATCAATCTATAAATTATTAATCTATGAACTGAGAAGTTTATTGCATTGCCACTATTAAAAACCTGTGTAAGGGTTAAGAAGTTTTAACATGATGACCAATGAAAAAAATGTAAAGTTGTCCCTGTCGACGCCATAATGTTATATAGGGGGAGTAGAGGTATAGCTCCACACATGCTTAACATCTGCACTAGATGGGGGTGTGTTTCAACTTCGCGACCAAACAGCTTTACCCAGGGAAATGACTCCTTTAGCAATTCGTGATTACTAATATCCAAGTTTTAAAATTTTTAAACTGCAGTAACGTGCATTTGTACACACTCGCGTGTTAGGTGACGAGGGTAACAAATTCACATTCGGGCGTTTTTACTGTACACTGAAGCTGTATGGCCCGCTTTGACACGTTCCTCGTTTGAACTATACATATGGATAGTCACCTTAATTTGGAATTAAATATGATGCAAATTGTGCACTAACGCCATGGGGCAGAGGTCTTCTTGAGAAGTTTCTCAGCTGGTCAAGAAATTTCCCACATTTTATGGAACCCGGAGGCTCATTAACGCATTCACAAGAGCCCGCCACCTGTCCCTATCCTGATCCAGCTCAATTCAGTCCATGCCCCAATCCCACCTTCCGAAGATCCGTCTTAATATTATCCTCCCATCTACGCCTGGGTCTCCCAAGTGGTCGCCTTCCCTCGGGTCTCCCCACCAAAATCCTGTATGCACCTCTCTCCTCCCCCATACATGCCACATGTCCCGCCCATCTCATTCTTCTCGATTTGATTACCCGAATAATATTTGGTGATGAGTACAGGTCGTTAAGTTCCTCGTTATGTAGTCTTCTCCACTCCCCTGTCGCCCCGTCCCTCTTAGGCCCAAATATCCTCCTCAGCACCCTGTTCTCGAACACCCTCAGTCTTTGTTCCTCCCTCAGTGTGAGAGACCAAACTATACACTAGACTGTAAAATTACGAAGTGTAATTATTCCATTTGTTGGTGAAACATAACCGTCAACACTGGCCGTGGTTATTTTTAGAACTGTCTGCACACAGCTGGCTGCTGCCGCTGCTTGCTATCGGCAGGCACCGGCCGACCGTTGGTGACCAATACGGAAAAGTGGCGGGATTACAGATCGGACGCGCGAGGAGAATGTTCAGTTGAGGTATGAATGTTATCAGAGTCGTGTTGTGAGGCAGTTGGTGGTCAGGGGCTCACATCCACCCGGTTCCAAGGCTGTTTTTGGTAACACGTCCCAATATTATGAAAAGCACGTGCGATCGTCTTGACCACGCAGCAATAGAGTATATCGCGTTTGTGATTTATCTGGGAGGAGTTCCTGCTAGTGAATTCTGCGCAACTGGACACCGGCATGACGCCACCCTGCGTCATCGTCAGTGGGATGTGTGAGCAATGTCTGCCTGGTTGATACGACTGAAATTTGTTTGGCCTTGGACTTTCTCCGCCCCCAGGTGTTCTGTTCGTGGATTGTGTCTGTCAGTACTAATTAGTGGACATTATTGGTAGTTTATTGGTATTAAATTTAGGGTAAATAAATGCTGTTCTGAATCTGCGCAACTGAGGTAAATCCCTGAACACACCAGCAGGCCTAACTGGATCATTACAGTCCCTGCCCCCTCTCATGGACACCGGTCGGACTGGTGCTGTCACGGGGACACCCTGGGATTAATCTAATGGCACAATAGTACGTAGGGTGTTCGCCTGGGTCTCACAAAGTTAAATCTGATGGTTAGAAATACGTCGATTTTAGGTAAATAAGAGGAAATTTCGTTTATTTTGTTATGTCGTAACGTGTATTAAGACAGTCGCATGAAATTTTCTGAAAACATCTAAAGCATAAAGATCCACAGATAGTTTGTTCAGTTCCGGTTGAGATTCGAACTGAGGCCGATGTTCCGAATTTAAAGAAGTGCTTTATCGCTATGCTTACACTCCCAGGCAAGGATTGTATGGATCGTTACGTAAGTGTACACTTTACCGTCTAACTCCTTGGAGCAGAGTGCTGCTTGAAAAGCTAAGAGTTTCTTACCTAGTCAAATTCTTCGCATTTTATGGAAACTCGAAGTTCATTAACGCCTCTACGACAGCCATCTACTTTTTCCTATCCTGAGCCAGATTAACCCAGTCCACTCTGTCCAATCGTGTATCATGTATATACATTTTAATATTTTCTTCCATCTACGCCTAAGTTTTTCACGTGGTCTCTTATCCTTAGGTTTCCTCATCAAATCCTTCTATGCACCTCTCCTCTCCCCCATAGGTATATCTCGTTTATTAATTATCCGTGGCTAGTTTGTAAACACTTTTCCTTCTAAGCTTCTATATATTTTTCGCTTCGTTTGTGTCAGGTTTGAACAATAAACCTCTAACCCCATAGCGTTAAGTTAAAGAGTTATTTGTAAACAAAACTGCATGCTAGACTCTGCAATATATTTTTAGTTTAAAGGGGTAAAAGTATAACCTGTTTTTGCATTAAAACGAAAATGTATTAAGATTCAGTTATAACGTTAGTTGAGTGACTGAATGTAAAGAGCGAAGTATATATAGTATAGATCCAGAAGTTTGCAAGTTTTCCTTTTGAAATATACTGCCTCGGCCTTAGACTTCAATCTCTGCATTGCCTACTTGCGACAAACACACTATTCTTCTCCCTTGGCTGGAAACATTTAAGTATTTTAAACCCTAAATATGTAGCTAGTCTGTGTAAAATCTGTCAATTTGCCTGTTCGTGTTCCATTTCTTTAACATAGCAAAACATCGCTAATACGAAACGCTTCGTACACAAAGGCCGCGGGATCCACAGGACGGGCTGTATACCGAACGTTGACCGAAGCTGATTGGTTCTTCCTCTCGCCACGTGACAGTGCTTACTACCGCGCGACTGACAGCCATCCCATCGTCGTCTTTTTCGAAACATACAATAGTATATTTAATAGTAACGCGGACCCTCACAACTGGAGCTCTAAATTATTGATACAGCACTGTGCTGCCGTCCGTAGCACCTACTTCTTTAGAACAGCTTCGTCTCCAGAAAGAGAATAGAAAATTTTACTCCATTGTTCATTAACTCCTCCTCATCCTTTGAAAGCTTTAAGGAGATAGACTAGATTGGGGGTGGAGAAGGCATAACAACCCCCTGATCTCAATATTTTAACGAGACTCAATATTGACCTTTTCTGTCTCACACACTATTAGATACAAGTTAGAAATAGGGGCAAAAACACAACCCCATGACCAGGATTATGTCTCCCCTTTAAGCTAAGTTAAACTGAACTGAAGCCATCAGTTGTAAGCCGGTCAACTCCTCCATCCCCTGCAGTTACAGGGGGTTGAAAATCTCTACTTCAAACACTCTGGATACATGCAGATCTTTCGTTGTGAATCACAAATTGCTCCCTGTTCGATAAGGGGAGAAGACTTACACCAGGCAGGGGGAAGGGCGGACTGGGGGGGGGGGTGTTTGAATGGCTGATTGATTATCATGGTAGTCGATATTGGGACAGGGACCCGGATGGAGTGTAGCGGGGCGAACGAGACAAGTTCCTGTGTCAAGAAAACTGTATTCCTATAGGGTTCCTTAGCCGATGTGATCCTAAGACTTCTCCTACTAGCTTCGCTGTATCCATTGATCATACGTTTGAAGATTGGTAAATTGTTACCGACGTTTTGAAACACCGTGGCGCTTTATTATTAAGGTTCAAGCAGTCCAGAAAGAGAAGAAGCGCTACTATTCGTAGAGTATTTACTGTTTAACCCTTTAAAGACGAAGCGTATCTGTTTTATATAAGGACTCAGTGCGTACCGCGCAGTAAACACTCTCCACTTCGGTTATAGAAACCAATCTCTTAATGTTTTATAGGGAAAAAGTTGGTGTTTTTTCTGAGATCCGTACAAAACATATAAACGCAATGTGGGCACCACTTAAGAGTTTTTGAATGTTAAACCTGGTCGTATGTAAAGTTACCGCTAGGCTTTAAAAGGTTAACAGTCGACAAAGCGTAATATCCCCCCAAAAAAATCGTTGCGAGAACCTCGTATCCTCTGTCAAACGTGTTCAGTAATATTCACATATTTTTATTAACGTGTTAGCTTTGAACTCTACGAAATTCGTGCAAAATAAATATGCTGGAACATGTTAGGCAGTGAATAGTATTAGTTATTTAAATGTCGATAAAAATAGAAAAATTGAAAATTTGTCAAATAACAATTGGTCTAAGAAAAATATAGCTTAAAAACCAGGGAATATTGAAAAATGAGTACAAAATATTTTGGAACAATAAAGTACAGGACAGAAGTGACACGTATAGTGGTTCGCCCTCCCCTGGATAAGGGGCTTGTTGAAGTAGAATTGAAATGAGGAATTAGACCTTGCGCAAATTGGCTGTGGAATGTACTGAACGCGATGGCTTGCTGCTGTGAGTGTGAGGTTGCACCCTTAGTTTCCACAAAAGCAAGGCAATTCTTTTGCATATTCAAAATCTGCCAACTCGTAAGGAAGCCCAACAGTGTTATGCCTTCATATTCTGTCATATTTCTGTCTGTCTGTCTCTCTGTCTGTCTCTGTCCGTCTGTCTGTCTGTCTGTCTGTCTCTGTCCGTCGGCCTGCCTGTCTGTCTGTCCGTCCGTCTGTCTGACTGTCTCTGTCTCTCTCTATCCGTCCGTCTGTCTGTCCGTCCGTCTGTCCGTGTGCCTGTCTGTCTGTCCGTCCGTCTAACCTCCCTGTCTGTCCGTCCGTCCGTCCGTCCGTCTGCCTGCCTGCCTGCCTGTCTGTTCCCTCTCAATCTTTGAACCATTTTACTGATTTGCAACTAATTTGAATAGACTTTACACTATATAGACTATACTAACCAAATTATTTTTGATTTATAGCAATAAATAGTAATTTATAGTAATAAATAGTAAACAGTAGCAATAAATAGTAATAATAGCAATAATAGTAGTACAGCCAGATGCAAAAACCTGTCACTGAAAATTTTTAAATTCTGTCTCCCCCACCCCTTCGGCGACGGGCCAATCCCTCGTCCAGAGGAGTTCTACCGAATCTGTCTGTCTGTCTGTCTGTCTCTATGTGTGCGTGTGTGTCTGTGTTTGTGTGATAAGGGGCAACAATAACCTTTTACACCAACAATGAATAGGTAGACAGAGGTCAGGCTAAGGAAAAAAGGTTTATTTTTGTAGGATGCAAAGTAATAAAGTGGAAAATAGCATGTACGTAGACTTCGCTGTTAACAGTGACGAACAGTGAGTCACAAACATGGTCACAACCTCTGCATGAAATACAGTCTACCAGTCAACCTTTATGAACAGAGCGATGGATCGAATTTTTAATTTGTTACTGAAAATATTATAGCTTTCTTAGCCGTTTTATGAATTAGGCAAAAATGATAACATGCTGTATATTTACAATAAATACATGCCTAATTGTATTGCATAAGAAGCTGGGAAGTGTGGTTTGGCTAAAATACTATTAGGAAAATTTTTAAAATATAAATTTAAATGTTAAAAAAATATAGAAGACGACTTCATAGCGGTACTGATTTAGTCATTAGTAGAGACACTTGATGACGTCATATAGGTAGAAAAGTGCACGTCAAAAAAATCTTATTCTGACAGATGTGAAATAGCAATGGGTTTATAAAATGTAATTTTTACAAGCTCTACGGCATTTAAAATGGCAAGACAGTATCTTCCTGCATCTAGATATTTCTAAAGCGATCACTTTACTCGCGCCTTAAAGAAATTATATCTTTTTCTATATTTTCTTTATACGTACTTAAAATCTACCTCAGTATTAAGACTCTGTACTTTATTTCCTTCAGGTCGCTTACGTATAATTTTTATACAACCACTTCTCAAATTTCTTGAATTTAAACCACCATTGTTTGGTAGCCAGTGCCTCTTTTCTCAAAAAGAGTTGAATCATGTGCAACGCTCCCTCTGAACTGCGCGGGTGCGCGGCCGCGCAGTAATTGAAATGCTCCCGCCCACACTGAATTGTTGCCGCGCAGCTCGAATTTTTCAATTTTGATTGTAAATTTTCTCATTATGCATATTACAAGAAACTTGTAAAGTGCCGCCCAGTCGTCAGGTCCGCGCAGCTGTAAAAACAAATTAGAAGAAATTTTGAGCATGCGGATTTCTGGTTTGTATTTAATTCTTCGAGGACTGGCAATATAGAATTTCAGTTTCCAACTCACAGAAGACACAGTTCGTCCACATTTTAAATTCCATTCGAGAATGTCGCTTATTTTGTGAGTCGTACGAAACACGTGAACAAACTTTGTAGACAAAAGGCAGTGTTTGTTAGTGTTAACCCTTTAAAGACGAAGGGTATCTGTTTTATATAAGGAATCAGTGCGTACCGCGCTGTAAACACTCTCCACTTCGGTTATAAAAACCAGTCTCTTAATGTTTTATAAGGCAAAAGTTGCTGTTTGTTCTCAGATCCGTACAAAACACATAAACGCAATGTGGACACCACGTAGAATTTTTTAATTTTAAACCTGGTGGTATGTAAAGTTAGCGCTAGGCTTTGAAAGGTTAAAGCACGTTGTACGTAGAATTACCATTGGGTGATTGGCAGTTCAAGGTAAAGGATTAAGGACAGCAGTCTGAGTCATTAGGAACCAAACCCAGGAGTCTTGGATGCAGGGTAAAGTTTGATCTGTCAGATTTTCTATACTCGCCAAGGATCCGAATTGTTTTCCATTGTGTTTTGCCCCACAATGAAGAGTTTCCCATTGTTCGTACTGTCGTAATTTTCTGAAGTTATGGCAGTTTGTTATAGAAACAGCGACCCAAGCGCACGTAGCTACTTGAGTAATTTGTACACGCAATTACAAAACAGATAAAGGATAGTTCCCATTAGTTCTCTTTCTGCTTTGCTAGAAACCATGTACCGTACACAATGCATTCCGACGAGAAATTGTTTATCCACGGGGGGTCTTCTAAACAGACAATCGCGAAAAGAATACGTGTGTATGCCTGCTAGCATCCCTCCTGTTTCACCCTCGCTTTGTAAGCTGTCTCCATTCCTTGAATGGCTGAATTACATCGCACGGAAATTCTGTGTGTCCGATGTTCACAAACTGTGGTCGGTGAATCTAGGGGCTTTTTATGAGAATTAGTTGGCGTGGTTATAGCGCAGGAGTCTGAGGTTCACAAACTGTAGTCGGTGAATCTAGGGGCTTTTTATGAGAATTAGTTTGCATGATTATAGCGCAGGAGTCTGAAGTTCACAAATTGTAGTCGGTGAATCTAGGGTTTTTTTATGAGAATTAGTTGACGTGGTTATAGCGCAGGAGTCTGAGGTTCACAAGCTGTGGTCGGTGAATCTAGGGGCTTTTTATGAGAATTAGTTTGCGTAATTATAGCGCAGGAGTCTGAAGTTCACAAATTGTAGTCGGTGAATCTAGGGTTTTCTTTTTGTGAGAATTAGTTTGCGTGGTTATAGCGCAGGAGTCTGAGGTTCACAAACTGTGGTCGGTGAATCTAGAGGCTTTTTATGAGAATTAGTTTGCGTGGTTATAGTACAGGAGTCTGAGGTTCACGAACTGCAGTCGGTGAATCTAGAGGCTTTTTATGAGAATTAGGTTGCGTGGTTATAGTGCAGGAGTCTGAGGTTCACAAACTGTGGTCGGTGAATCTAGGGGCTTTTTATGAGAATTAGTTTGCGTGATTATAGCGCAGGAGTCTGAGGTTCACAAACTGTGATTCGTTGGTCCAAGGCTTTTATTTCGATAGCCCAAGCAGTCTGCAAACTTTTCTCTCTAACATGCCACGAAGGCACCGAGGGGGGGGGGGGATGTGAAATTATAGCTATACTCATTCCTGACCTTGGATTTTGTTGGGACTGGGTGGTCAAAGGCCACGTCCCGGCCGTTGCTTCCCCGGAGAAGAGCCCTCTACCACTTGTGTAGCAGACCGTCTGGGCTCTAGGGCCGATCTAAACGCATGTGCAGAAGAGAAAATCTCTTGCCCCGGCCGGAGTTCGAACTCCAAATCTTCCAGCCCGCCATGTATTCTGAAGTCCATTAAGTTTCTGTTGGTATTATTTCTGAAATTCCACGTGTTTTCTTCTACCATTCAAGTGCGATCCTCTACCATTCTTTGCGGTAATTATATCTATTTTGCAATTTCAGGTAATGTGCTACTGTCCCTTACTCAAGAGAATTCAGTCGACCTACACAGCATGAGTAGAATCCTTTTACACTCGCCATCAGCGGTCGTGGGACAGTGTATAAATCATGTCAAAAATATGAATTTCTGTCACTGCATGGCCTGCTTTGGTCGCAATTTGTTGGGTGTTTCATTTATAACAAGCCAGAAGTCAAATTTATGCACAGTTCTAACCACGTAGAATACTATAGAAAATAACTCTTTTACCTTAAGCCACAAAACACGAATGCGCTTCAGCCCCATGAATTTTCAACTGGAATACAGCGGTTACTGGCCGCAGTCAAAGGACGACTGGCTTTTCCCAGCTTAAATCATGGCCAAGGTCAACAGCAAACTCCCCATTCAGTATTAGTACTAAAGTTTTTAAGAATATTGATTGATATTTTTATGACCTTCGACATTTCAATCAACATCTTTGAGCCCTCTGACCATCTACTGTAAGTTTCAGTGACTACAATTATTCTTCTTCTTTAAATAATGTTCATTAGTTTAAATGGTATATATATGTGTAACGTGCTGAGTTTTTATGATGAGGAATTTACGCCCTACCAAACACCAAACATGGCGACTGCCCGTCATTATTTTCGAAGTTATTATCCATATCGGTAGGCCGTCTTCTTCATCTGCAAACCGAGATGAGGAAATATTAGCGTCGCAAGAATGACGGTGTCTCATGAAGTTACAGTAGGGTCTAGATTACTTGTTTTGTACTAACGCGGGGAAGAAGAAGATACGTCGGAAAGCACTGTGCAAGCAATACCAAGCCTTTCGAAACCGTTTCAGAAGCTTCCACAGTGACAGAAGCTCTGAATGTACTCCCAACAGAGTAAATACTTTTTGAAAGAGGTAAAACACTCTCTGGCCGTTCCGAGGGGAACCTATCAGCGACCAGGCCGTGCCGATTGCAGGTGTGTACAGTGTTAATAGAGCCCAGCAAGTAGTCTGTTCACTGCTACAGTCAGTTCGTTAGTTATCTTTAAATTGTTGTAGCATGTACCTTAAACAAAGGCTTCCGTAACTTAAACTTTCATGTCTTTAGAGGCCAATATTCTCCCGAAGCTGGTCCCAGAATCTCCCAGATTGGTGCAGTTGTGATGAGTTCCCTCTCTGCTGAACTCACTCACCCTCACAATTAGACGGTTTCTCGCTACATGAGGGTCTAATAGCCTATTATTGAACGCGGTGCCACAAAAGGATTAATTGAGCCGAGCTAATGTTGGGGGGGGCAATAGGAGGTGGGCGAGCCTCCTACTGTAGTAACGCGAGACGACCAGAAGTAACTTGATGCTCCTCCCGTCCCCCCATTCTTTATACTTACACAGGGGGGCGAAGCAACTCAGTTCGTTTTTCTTCCACATGGTTTGCTCTTTTTTTTCGGTACATAATTTGCTATAAAACCGTAGTATAATGATGAAAGTTAAAAATCATTAGTTTTGTAGGTGTATTGCTTCATCGGGTTGGTTTCATTTAAAAGCAACAATTTGGTGCCCCTTCATGTCAGCAGCAGGACATAATGGGAGATGAGGTGCTGTCAGCAGTGCTGATCAGAAAGTTCTGTCTAACCTGATACCACGCCGCTATATATATATCAAATTTCGGTTGAGCATGCTACGTCACGTTTTCACTAGTGAATTCGATTCTGAAGCGCCTTGTTCCATAAGTTGCTGACATATATTCCTTATTTGGTACTTGTCAAGTCTATCATCTAGTTTTTAATCCAGAGTCTGGATAGGATGCTTTAAATGAGGAGTCAACAAATTTTCCAAAAAAAATAACGTAGGTGACACCTCCACATGTTAGGCGCCAGAGGGGTAAAATGAAACAAGTTTCCACTCCGTGGATCCTCAATTTTGGGTCTTCCTTTGACGCCGTTTTCTGTCGATTTCTGTTAGGTGTATATGTGCTGATATACATTTACGTACGTAAGGCGGAAAAAGTGCAGCAACTATGCTGAATATATGAGTGGCCGTCAATTAGAGACACAATTTTAGCACTTTATACCACCTCTGTTAAGAGATTTCTTGTGCGTAATTTTTGTCATCGTACATAACAAAGATAGGAAGTCGATAACAAACTGCAGCTTTTTTTAACTTTGTACCCATTCCGTGCAACTAATTAACTACACAAAATTCGTTCCAACCATTTGCACATGATTATAAATAATATTAGTGGGCCGGGATAGCTCAGTCGGTATAGCGACTCGCTACGGGCTGGACGGTCCAGGGATCGAATCCCGGTGTGGGCGATATTTTCCGCAGCTGTCCAGACCGGCCCTGGGGCCCACCCAGCCTCCTGTACAATGGGTAACGGGTCTCTTTCCCGGGGGTAAAGCGGCCGGGGCGTGGGGCTAGCCACCTCATCCCCTTCTGATGCCCAGACTCACGAACGTGTAGAGCTATACCTCTACTCCCCCTCTTGGGCCCTCAGGGCCTGTTATAGGGTGAACCTTTACCCTTAACTATAAATAATATTATGTTATATTATTATTATTGTTATTATTATTATATGCAATAAGTTGGAACATATGTTGTATAAATTGTGCCTTGTCATAATCACAATATCGGAAACACAGATGTGCACACTGTAAGGTATATCACCGGAACCGAGAGAAAAGGAAGTAAATATGGCGGTGTTTGAGGTGCTCACAGCGGTGTAGCTGAAAATTTAAGTATTCTGAGATATGATGCCGTGTCGCAGGGTGAGTGCTTACCGACATTTCGAAGGAACGTACTGCCTCCATCTTCAAGTTTAGAGGATCTTTCTGTCTCCACTTTCAAAGGTAACGAATTTGACTAATTGGAATTGGGAGATGAAAAGTTACGGTCATCTGAAACGTCGGCGAGCACTTATTCAGCAACGCAGCGTCAAATCCCAGAATTCTGAAAAACTCAGAGCAAACTTCGATGATAGGAAAGCAATTAGAGTTAAGTATCCTTTTTATAAACACTTTTCAAAATTTAACTTTCCCTACATATGCTATACATAGACCCTAAAACAAGGCACATTCCTGACAGGAAGGCAATGGACACAGGAAAACTACTTTCCTACATTTGACATTATGAAAACCTAAATGAGGTCATGTAGGTGGAAATCCACTGCTTCCAGACTTTTGTACTGCGTGAGATGCGGTCTGTTTTGCTATCCAATCTCTTTACAACGGAGAAAGAATTCCCCGTCTCCTGACGTAGGAGTTCGAGTGGTGAACAGAAAATGTACTGTCACTGTTGGAAATTTAACTGTGGGCTTCCAAGCCACGGAAGGTAAATTTATTACTTAAGTTCTCGTAGGTCCGAAAGAGATGGAGGTGGGACGGACGCAGAGAAAGAAGACAACTTTCAGACAGTCTACTCCATCACACTGAAGCGTGTTACGTCAGAACACGATAGTATAGTGATTCATGTAGGAGGAAAGGGAATTAATGTGGCAGGAATTGATGCCTTGTCAATGTACTTTTATGATGTCCGCACTGCATGAAGAGGCTACTTATACTGAAAGGCTATTATTATATGGAATAATTTGCTCACGCCCTAGTCCAAATTATACCGTGTGAGTAAATTAAGGGGTCTGCTGCTTTAAACTTTTTTAAATACATGAAAGAAGCTTTTGAGAACTTGGGTGGTGTGTTTTCAATACTGATGAAGTGCATTTCACAGTTGAAATCATTCGAAAGGATTTGTACATTTTACTTCTTCTTAATGCAGAACGATGATGCTAGTCCTTTGCTTTGGTATTTGTTATGACGTACTAAGGTAAACGTACGGTACATAATTTGTTGTAGAAAGGCTTATGTCTTTTTTTATATATGCGTAAATGGACAAAAAAAATTACTTATTACACATAAAGAATTTTCAAAAATTAAGTTAGGTAATAACCACTATGGTGTTGAGAACTTCAGGTGACTTTGACGTACACATGGCACATGTGTAGCAGATGGTACACACCAGACTCCACGTAGTCATCACTGATAGATTTGTCCGGCCGTGTTGCTCAGTGCTTGTTTCTGGCCTACAAGAAATTGGTGCCAAATGACCCTACTCGGGATGTGACAGCTTGCTTCATATCGGCGTTTCCTGCAAATCGCTTACCAGCCGGGTACTTATTAAACCTTTCAAGACGAAGCGTATCTGTTTTATATAAGGACTCGGTGCGTACCGCGCTGTAAACACTCTCCACTTCGGTTATAAAAACCAATCTCTTAATGTTTTATAAGGCAAAAGTTTCTGTTTGTTCTGAGATCCGTACAAAACACATAAACGCAATGTGGGCACCAGGTAGAATTTTTTAATGTTAAACCTGGTGGTATGTAAAGATACCGCTAGGCTTTAAAAGGTTAATAGTCCGAAGAGGTTGAAATCACGGGGCGCTGGATCGTGACTCTAGGGACGGTGCTTCATATCCTTGTATCGGCAGCGTTGTAACTAGTCACAAATGCGATTGGCAGTATGGGGAACAAGTGATTTCCGTCTCTTTGGACCCCTTAAGAAGCATCTGGTTGGTAGGTTATTTGCAACAGACGTCGACGCGAAGCAATCTGTCACCTCCTGACTACAGATACTCGACATCGATTCCTTCTACACCATGACTCAAGCCCTATGGCCACGGCGGGAAAAGTGATTGAATGTCATTTTTGTTGAAGTGGAGGCGTGGTGTTTACCATCTGATACCTGTGTCATGCACACATCGGGTGTAAAGAGAGTTCTCGGGATTGGAGGAATAATTGCGAGATTTGACGTTCTTACAAAGTTTGAAGTTTTTTTTTTTTTGGCTGTTATTCCTTTTCAACTGACACCAACTTTTTGCAATATCGTTGTGCCTTCTTCTTGAATATCATGCTTTGTTTTTTGACGTCTATAAACATTTACAACTACGTATGACGTAACATCCCCGAAGACTTTAACCTTCAGAAATAATTACATTTAAAAAAAATTTCCCCTTCTTTCAACAGTTCGACCTAATTTTCCTTCGTATAGGTTTATCGGCTGATCCCGGTGGCCGCGCTATCGAAGTCCTAGACCTGTGGCCGCCAGCTTGCAGGGATTGCGTGTTTGAATCCCGCAGGGAGCATGGGTGTTTGTTTCTTGTGAATGTTATGTTGTGCAGGTAGAAGCCTCTACGAGAGGCCGATCCCTTATCCAGGGGACGCACACCGAGTATGCATGTGTCCATGTGTGTGATCAGGTGAAACAATAACCCTCTACACCTGCAATGAGTAGGGAGAAAAGCTGGGACTAAAACATCTTTTGTCATCTTCTACCAAAGATTCTTCCCCAATTTTTAGCGGTACAGACTAGTTTTGTCAAATGGGCTGTACGAAATACGATCATCCTCCCATCTTTTAAAATTTAAGATGGAAAGAGGTCCTGTGCTCGAGACGCCGTATTGTATAAAAGAACCCACAGAGTCTGGCTGTGTTCAAGGCACGAGTCAAGCATATTGCAGTGTACCGTGATCAAACGCCGCTAAAATTAAAACAAGCGAGTCTCTTAACCTTTTAAAGCCTAGCGGTAACTTTACATACGACCAGGTTTAACATTAAAAAATTCTACGTGGTGCCCACATTGCGTTTATGTGTTTTGTACGGATCTCAGAACAAACAACAACTTTTGCCTTATAAAACATTAAGAGATTGGGTTTTTATAACCGAAGTGGAGAGTGTATACAGCGCGGTACGCACTGAGTCCTTATATAAAACAGATACGTTTCGTCTTTAAATGGTTAATCGTAATTAAGAGACCTGCGGGCCACACAGTGATAACCACAGCTGTGAATAATGCAGACAGCCGGCCACCCGCCTACGAGCGTGTAAAGCATTGTTATTTCAGAGGACTCTGTCACCCAGGACTGGTTTACTCAGCGGGCGATAAGATGCGGGAACTAACAATCGATACTAGTTCTTTCTGTTGCCACTGTCAGCTATGTCGCCTGTCTGCTATCGACATCCTAAGGAAATACGTGTCTTAAATTCCTTGACGGCAAGTTAAAAGAAGGAAAACAGACTGCAATTTCTTCCATCATTACACCAGTTTTCGTAATTTAACATTAATAATTCATGACATGTTTTGCTCTTAAGACATCTTCGGTCAATATTATGGGTCTCTATTGAAAGAATTAGTTTACAGAACACAATTTTTGATGATCATTTTAAATCGTCCTTGTCTTACAGACCAGATAAAAAACATCGCCTTTTCATGCAAAGTAAAATCATGGATTATTATTCTTTTTAACAGATTTGTTCCGGAAAACTGACATTTGCTTGGCCAATCAATAATTTTGGCTCGCTTTTTATTGCACTGAAGAATAGTCACTGTACGTACATCTGTCTGTACCTTGATATATATATATGTATATGTATATGTATATGTATATATATATATATATATACTGCAGTCCATAAATGCTCATCTTATGGCTCTGAGTTTACAACCTACACGTAAGTTTTCTAATGACCTCTCTTCCACCTTTCTTCGCTGCCTTCATTTTCCATCCATTTATAAATTGCTAATCCTTGCGGCATACCCAGCAGCATTGTTATATACTTTACAGAATAAAATGTAATTGATATAGAAATTAACATAAATGTTCATAACCTATATGTACCCGTTACCACTTTCCACGGCGCGCGGTCTAAGGCGTAGATCTGCGGCCGAACGCTTCCTGGGATCAAGGGTTCCAATCCCACGGGGGGGCATGGATGTTTGTATTGTACAATGTGTTGCCAGGTAGAGGTCTCTGCGACGGGCCGATCCCTCGCCCAGATGAGTCCTACCGGATGTGGTGTGTGTCTGAGTGTGATCAAGTGAAAAATCAAGAACCCTCTACACGTACTGTGAACAAGTAGGTAGAAGAGGGAAGGACTACGAAACGAAAAGAAACGAAACGAAACAAAAGCACTTTCCACTGCAATGAAATTTAACGTGAAAATTGAAATAAAAGCCGTTTGAAGGTGCCATTGGAATGTGAAATATTTATCTTTTTGAAATGTACATGTAGATATAGGATAATGTAGAAATGTAATAAGAAATTTTTTTAAATAGTTAAGTTATACAGACTTAATTCGAAATATAATACTGGAATTCATATCAAATAAAGAACTTGTTAGGATGTGAACTGGGTTCATATATTTTGGGATATCAACCACTAGCGGGATGTTTTAAGTTGTAATGCGCCTTTTGGATTTGTAAGAGGGAATTTCCTGACGGGCTGAGCGACAATTAGCTTCGTCGGAAGAACTCTTATTTCATGGAGTTTCTCGTAAATCCCACAGGCCCCTACCTGTATATGTGCATACGTGTCCTTACATTATGTCATTACCAACACAACTTTTAAATTACTGCCATTATAAGTTGGTTTCTAAGACAGAACTGTGATTATTTCATGAGCTTTAACGACACTTGACCAAATGTAGTTGTTATTGATGTTCAAGCTGTATTAAAAAACGTTTATTCTACTGTAAATTGATGAAGGGGAGGATAAGCCGTGGCCTATTTAAAGGTGCGTAACTGTAATTCACATGCAGTTACTGAGAAAACACGGAAAGAGAGTATTATACGGACACTTATTTGTGCTGTCGAAGTTCGAAAAAACACAAAGCAGAAGACTGGCTTTTTGTAACTTCTTGTAATTAACCCTTTAAAGGCGAAGCGCATCTGTTTTATATAAGGACTCAGTGCGTACCGCGCTGTAAACACTCTCCACTTCGGTTATAAAAACCAATCTCTTAATGTTTTATAAGGCAAAAGTTGCTGTTTGTTCTGAGATCCGTACAAAACACATAAACGCAATGTGGGCACCACGTAGAATTTATTAATGTTAAACCTGGTCATATGTAAAGTTACCGCTAGGCTTTAAAAGGTTAATGTTTCATATTATGTGTGGCATTTTCAGCAAAGGTTGTATTTACAAAGTAATGGAACCGTAGATCTTGGTTTTGAACTTAAACGTTTATTTTTAAATCTGCCGTTAAATCTTCTACTTGTGTCAGGACGTCTTCGTTCTATTATTGTATTTCATTATAGTACCGTGTTTCGACTTTCGTTGTCATTATTCTGTTGACAATAGCTACGGTCAAAATATTTCATTCTAATGAAATAAATTGTAAATTTCTTAATAACGATTTTTTGCAAGCGCTCTGAAGAAGCTAAAAATCGATATCATATTACTGCTTAGACCAAGACAAAGGCGACTGTAATCTGGTTCCAATCGTTGCTATTGACCAATGAATGTGGCATTACATTTCAAAATACTTGTATCGTTATCATCACTGCTTTGGTAACATTAAATTTCACATGTGTTTTATTTCAAGGCTGATTACTTATGCACAAGAGAATGTCGCTACACAAAATACATGTTTTTCTGTAGCTTCAACAATAAATTAGAGGAGACATTTGTGGTAAAAAAACAAATCATTGGGAAATTTCTATTGACAGAAACTGCCTTAATAGCTGTGAAGCGCTTCATAAATTATTAACGAACATGCTATTGGAATTGTGATGACAGGTATAATGACCAAATGTATTCAAGTCTGTTTTCGTGCTTTTAACTTGTCTTTGACACACGTTTTTGTCCTCAGTGTTATACCAAAGCCCGAGAACGTGTAATGCCAGTGTAGCTCTTTGTGTTGTTTGTTAGAGAAGAGGAGTAAATTGTGGGCATATTTTAAACATTTTTACGAAAAATAGAAACATTTCGCCCCAAAATATTACATTACAGTCATATACAACTAATGTTCATGAAATTTTCTGAATGTAATAATATACATAAGTACGAACGATTCAGATGTGTCCTTAAATGATATAAATTTAATACACTTACGAAATTCAGAGGAGATAGGTGGCTGGTAATGCAATAACACCTGAACCCTTCCTAAATTGGACCTTTCATTAGAAGGAAGCTAGTCTTTATCGAAAAATTTTCTCTTGTTCTAAGGACGCAAACAGAAAATTAGTATAAAATTACCAATAATAAATTAGAACGGGAAGCAAGAATACAGTATTAATGAATATCTGTTCTGTCTCTACATGTAATACCGTGTAATTTCTTGTTAAATAATAATTCGAACATATTAAGGAACATATGTTCTGCTACAGTGAATTTTCGAGATACACTTTACTCCCGAATGGCACAAGTCGTCAAGTGATCAAATCTTACGTGCCTCGTAGTTACACGTAAAATTGGCTAAGAAGACGATAACCCGGAAATAGACGTACGTTCCGCGGGAAGTTGTGTGGATCAAATTGACAGTCAAGAAGTACTTGGAAGACTCAGGGTTCGGGTAGCCTAAATTCTCATGCCAGATCACTTGAGCTTCTCCTCTCCTGTCATTCCACAGCTGCATTTATGGCACCTTGATTGGCTGGTGTCCTAGCGGTGAGGATGTGATCTGCTTCAGTCTTCGAAACATGTTAGCGTCTGTATGTCTTCGGCGAGAGTAACGTAGTGCGTATTTCTGTGGGTCAGCGTCTGTGCGAGAATAAAAGGAGCAGAGTGTTAAGAATATGACACAGTATTCGCCGCGTATTTCCGTGATAAGTCGATTACAACTGATTCATGTTTTGTAACGTGTGTCTTTATCGCACCTAATCACGCACTTGTTAGTTGTGACAGACGACACATCTGAACAGTGTGTGAGCCCATTTGACGGTGACGTATATGTCAAAAACTAAAAATCTAGGGGTATATGCTGCATGGCTTTTTTTATTTATTTTTCAAGAGGAGTCATACGATGTACAGGCTGTGAGCAAATTTCTTTTCACTCTGTATATTCTTTCAGCCTTCTGTTTATTTTTCTCATATTTTTAATCTTTTAAAGCCTAGCGGTAACTTTACATACGACCAGGTTTAACATTAAAAAATTCTACGTGGTGCACACATTGCGTTTATGTGTTTTGTACGGATCTCAGAACAAACAGAAACTTTTGCCTTATAAAACATTAAGAGATTGGTTTTTATAACCAAAGTGGAGAGTGTTTACAGCGCGGTACGCACTGAGTCCTTATATAAGACAGATACGCTTCGCCTTTAAAGGGTTAACCTAACTGTGTGTGAATTCCTTGAAGTACTGCGTTCAGTAATTACCAAACAAATCAACAGAAGCTGTACGCTTTTCCAACAGACTGCGCATGCGTCGTTACAACCCTAACAAAAACAGATATCGTTTACCTGTAACATACAGCATTAATTAGTCATTTCCTGTTAACAGAAAAATAGCGCGTGCTCGGTGATTTGAAGGGACATTTAAAATGGTATTTAGATGGATTGATCACCTCGAAAGCTAGCCCATGTCTTAGGTGGCCAGTCGCCCCTCACTGTCAAGGACTGGGTCAGATTCAGGGTCTGCCCATGTGAGGTTTGCGGCTGGCCCTGGAACGGGATTTTCTCTGTGTACTTCTCTTTGCGTATCATCACTTCACAAATGCCCACGCACATCCTTATATATTATCGTGGTCATCGGAAGGAAAATCGGTCCTTTCACAAAAAGCAGTTCCCTTTACAGTTGGAGGAACAGTGGAGAGAAAGTACAGTGGAACCCGTTTATAACGACATCGTTTTATACGACACCTCTTCTATAGCGTCATATGTTCTCTGGTACCAGTTAATTCCTGTTAACCATAACATCATACTCCTCGGTTACAACAACACTCGTTTATAACGACAGTGAGTATTCAGTCACTTTCATGACGTTATAACCGAGTTCAACTGTATTTTCATATTGTTTCTTACTTTAAGTGGGTAATACTTGCATGTGTGTCACTGTATATAAAGCCCCTATTTTAAAGCGTCGCTAAACTCGAATTTAATGACAATAGACCTATATTTACACGACAATAGACTCCAGAAAATAGAGCCTGTTTCCTGTTTTAGACATGCATACTTTAGGGAACAAACACGTGAGATAGATTTTGTGTAGTACCGGTGTTAATGACATCCATCCATAGCTTTGTCGTACTTGTTAGATTCTTTACACACATTTTAACGAGATTTATACTAGCTCTGACACCGTTAAATGGAAGCCATTCTCTTTTGATTCGTGTAATTTTCTGTGTGAGATACAGCGGCTTGAAGGAGGAAAGGGGACAAGAGTGCAAGTGGGTAGGTAAGCAAGGGGAAGCAATTTCGCTTCTCAGTATCTCTGTCACACAGTACTGTAACCATTTCGTCAGTGTCGGCTCTGTTCAACACTTCTAACGTAAGTGCCTCGTGTTTGACAGTACAGAATTCGATTTCTCTTCAAACCACCTGCTTGATTTGTTGATTGATTGATGGATCGATTGATTGGCTAACGTTTTAGGCAAACAAATCTTAGCTTTTTCATCACCAACGCAGGCTGTATTGCAGTAAAATATGAAGACGAACGGTTTAAATACCTGCAAGAAGGACGGGGCTGTGAAGTAAGATTGTGAAAACCATCCTTTATCGAAGATCCACACAGAAAGGGGACTAAATTTCACATTTCCCGACGTGATAAAATATTTAAGACAATCAAAGAGAAAAGAACGATTTTATGAAAGAAATTTTATGTGATAAGCCAGTAGAACTGCCTTCAAATATCACGTACAGTTTAGCCCGGTTTTAACGGCATAGGTTTATGCGACATCTCGTTTATAACGTCAGACATTCTGTGGTACCAATTAATTGGTTACTGTTAACCATAACATTACACCACCCGGTTATAACGACACAAAATATTCAGTCCCTTTCATGACGTTATAACCGAGTTCGTCTGTATTTACTCCCCCCATATCCTTCCGAAATCAGCATTTGTAAGCATCATATCTTTCGAAACTCTGGAACCTATGTAACACATATCGTAAGCGTAACATGTGCCCGTTAAAAGAAAGAATTATTGCGTCTATCTTAAGTTGTGTCTATCCTTGGTTTGAGTGTTGGAGTGAGTAATTGAGTCACATTTTGTTGCCATATTTACCCGGGACGTCACGCTGTCTTTAACGTAGTTACCAGACACTTCACGCTTGGGTTGCAGTGGTTACGGTAGAGTTTGAGAGAGACTGTTCTCTGTGAGGTACGCGCTGGGGTCCAAAAACGCTTTCTAGGTCTTCTTATAGAAGTTAAATAAGATTGTCTTATGTGGAGACCATGTCGTTCCGTCTGTCTCTCTTTCTTTTCGACTGTGACATATTTTCAGGAATGAACAGCTCGGATTTTTGCGAATTAACCCTTTAAAGACGAAGCGTTTCTGTTTTATATAAGGACTCAGTGCGTACCGCACTGTAAACACTCTCCACTTCGGTTATAAAAACCAGTCTCTTAATGTTTTATAAGGCAAAAGTTGCTGTTTGTTCTGAGATCCGTACAAAACACATAAACGCAATGTGGGCACCACGCAGAATTTTTTAATGTTAAACCGGGTAGTACGTAAAGTTACCGCTAGGCTTTAAAAGTTAAATGCTGCATTGGAGTTCTTTACAAGAAGTTGTGGACAACGCGTGAGTTTAGTGCGAATGAACTCTGACACACATACTTTACGCAGACCCGCAAATGGGTTTCTGTGGGTAATTTTCGTTATCCGTATCCATATCTGTGAACTTACGTACAAAATTTTACATTCAATATTCGTGAGTTTCGTGGAAATCGGTTTAATGTAATCAGTATTTAGTTTAAGGACATAAATAATACTGTGTCCGGATTTTGTACATCGTTAATCCCATTTGAAATTGGTTCGGTACAGAAAACTTCCACAAAATTTTTTTTCGAGTGAGTTTGATTAGCCTGAAAATGTGAAAAATAAAAATCACGCTTTCCTTAGAAGCGTAAATCTTTATCTATTAGTAGTCCCCACGTTTATTTCCGATTTCGGTTAAATCTGATATAAGATATCTGCACATACGTCTGTTGAGCATTGGTGACTTCCTCGAAAATCGACGCAAAGAATGTCGCACTTTTCGTATGGAAATAAATGAGATTTCTTTTAACCGAGTGGCGTAAAAACACATAACATTTCGAAAGCAATGAATATCTCTGTAAATTCGGTACACTATGCCACAGAGTTTCAGTTTATAATGTTGTTTTAATTGAGAGAGTTTGCGTTCTCTCTGCAGTAGGCGATGAGGCTGAAGAAAGAGGTGACTATCGGTTACATAATCCAGCATAGCACAACCAGATGTCGGCACTGGGTGGATGATATTAAAGCTTGGTTTTTTCTTAAAATAAAGTAGTGACAGATGAAAGTGGCAGTGCAGAGGAGCGTAAATACTAGAATATTCTGTTATTTGAAAGACATTTGTCTAGTAATGTATGTTTATGTAACTCTATCATTAGTGTGCCTGATGACCAATCATTGATGGCAAGAAACCGCCACTGATAAGGCTGGATGGAGGCTATGTTATTATAGAGGCGTGTGAAGGGAAAGGCGAGATGTGAGGTTAGGAACCGATCGGAGCGTTGTTGAAGAAAGTTTCAAAGTATAAAGGAGTGAGAGAGAGAGAGAGGTTTTGAAGTACGGTGGGTGTGAAGGAGGTATGGTTCTCTCCTAACAGAGTAGATCAAAAGGTTTCAGGAAATGAAAATCCACGGGGGATTGACTTGGTGTTGTGCAGGTTGCTCAAGTAACAGGAGAAGTGTGGCAAGTAGTATATCCTCTCAGAGAATTGGGAAATCTCTTCCCTTCCTCTCATATTTCCTATCCCACCCCCTTGCAACCCCTAATGTTGGTAGCTGTCGGATAGTTATGGCGGCAGCATCTAGCCTTAGAGAGAGGGAGGGTAGGATTTTCACAGCTAAAGGAGTTGTGACGTCACTCAATACGATCTGCTTCCAACGCCATCTCCCTCTCTCTATATAGCTATACACACAGCACATAGAAGATATATACGGTCGGCTTGCTTTTATTGAGTCCCTTATTTACTGGTTGGCACCATACTTCTTCAGTAAGGATGTAGCTAAGCTGATGTAAAGGCAAAAAGGGGACTTGAAAGCAGGGTCGGACTAGCCGTAGTATGTTGTATGGTGAATAGGCTTAAACAGCGAGTTTGTATTGCGTGTTATACAATAAAAAAGTCACCGAGCAGTAATAAAATTTGTCCTGTCAGCCATTTATAGCACACAGTCGAACAGAACTTTTATTAGTAAACAACTACTCTTCACATTACTCGAGAAATATTGACACTGTATTTGAACTTACTCAGACATTTACAATTTAATCTGTTAAATACAAAATTGTAAAAAATTGTATGAATAGAAAATGTATGTGACGTTTTACTGAGAACTGAGTTTCACATGATATTTTGCATTTATAATAAAATTTTACAGTTTTATATTTCAATAGATTGGTGTGATGATTACGGAATAAGTGAAAACATACGTCGCTAGAGTAATGTGAACAGTATCTTTCGAATAATAAAGGTATCGTTAGACGGTGTACAGGTAATATTTTTGTCACAGATAACGTAACGGTATGTCAAAGGTCAAAGTTAAAAGAAAATGGTATATTATTCACAGCGTACATTTTGTTGCAAACCAGTTAACACCAACTAATGCACAGTAATAGGACAGTCTGTATTAAAAACTACACAAACCCTTGTATATGTTTCGACAAAAATACTGACATCATCAGGAAGTTGTCAAACGGTGCGCAGGTCCACTCAACCGTCCATATGTTAAAATGTTTGGAGTTCGTGCACTTTTTAATGCAAACTGTCGTATTATTGTGCATTAGTTGGTGTTAATTGGTTTAAAAGAAAGTGTTTACAATTGAGTTCTTACCTGGCAGAATAGATTTTGAGCCTGCATTACTGAGACCCATTCTCACGGTTTATTCTGAGGATCATATGGAAGCTAAAATGCGCGTATGTTCTGTGGTAAAAATGTGACATATTTAATGTTAAAACGGGTAGTCATAAATTGACCACAATGTCTTTAAAGGTTAGCGTGTCCTTAAAATCATTCTCCCATCACAATTGGTTGAGAGCAAGTTGATTTAGCTAAAACTAGCTATCCCTGTACAGGCCTGGACAGGCCGTGGGGCATCCAGGAGGTTGAGACTCGCTGAGTTACTAGACAATCAGCACGTGAAGGTAGTAAGGTTGTCAGCCCTAAGCACCGGCCTCCTTTACCCTTAGGAAATATTCCTGGTACTCATTTCTGTTAGGTGCTGAGTCGACCGCAGGGCGAGAGTGCGCCCGGAAGGAATGTCAATAAAAAATTCCGATGACTTCATCGGGAATCGAACCCGCGACCTTCCGGTTTGTAAGTTGATTTAGCTTCGTCGATATTATCTACGATGTTAAGTATTATCCAAAAATTTTATTTGCTTTCCACAGCCCCTATGAAAGCGAAACTATGACAGCGTCTTCAAAGATGGGAATATCGGCTGTTTTCATGTCTTTAGCTTCACAAAATAATATTAAATCCTGTATTTTTATATCCCTTCGAAATGTGTAACTTCTGTGCATGAATTAGTGTTATTAAGAGACCCGAAATGAAACTTGAAGCCTATTTTCAGGTCTAAGCTTCGATTTGAACGGGCTGAAGTAACGATAGCCCTCTAGACATGCACAAAGAAGGTAGCTGGTTTTAATCTGCATGGGAATTTTAGGAATTTTTTGTAATTTTGATTATCTGCTCTAGGAAAATTCTGTGTAACACCTTCAAACAGAACGCGACCTCACCTGAAACCATATATTTGCACGAACACGCCGTTAGGAGTTACGTCTCGCATAGGGTTAAATTACCCCTGCCTTCAAAATAACGTCGAAGAAAAAGTGAAAATCGGTGTACAGTGTTCAGCGCGTATCTTGACAGAAGTACTCAAGTTTGCTTTTATCGTCACTGTATCAACGGAAGTGGAGGCAGTCCGCCACAGACTTGCACGGCTGTAGAGAAGGTGGAATGGGCTCTTGGTGCTAGTTAAAGGGGATTGTCTAGGGCCAAATACCAAGCTGGGCCAAGGAGCTTAACTCTATCACGCTGCAGTATCGTGCCACATTCTTTGCATCCTTAATCCATATCGACTTCAAAATTTCCACAAGAATCAAAATAAGATTAAGTTTATATGTAAGGAAAGAAACTTCCGTGGAGTAGTACAGAGGTTAGTCTACATTAGTTCTGTTTTACACACAAACATAATCTGGCCTGCAGTTTGAATTGGCCAGTGTAAATTTTGGATCAGCTATCTTCAGTCATTAAAATGTAAAGGTAAAGCCATCCCATTACAGGCCTGGACAGGCTCTGAGGTTTCCAGGAGGTTGAGGCTTCCAGATTTCTAGACAATCGGCACATGAAGGTGGTAAGGTTGTCAGCCCTACGCACCGGTCGCCTTTACCCCCAGGAAATTGTCCTGGTACACATTTCTGTTAGAGGCTGAGTTGACCCCAGAGCCATAGTGCGGCTCGAAGGATTATGTCAATGAAAAATTCCAATGACACCATCAGGAATCGAACCCGCGACCTTCCGGCTTGTATGGCAGTGCCTCAACCAACCGCCATTAAAATGCAGATAACCATAATTTTGTCCGATAATATTTATGGTGTCGGCGAGAGGGGGGAATCCGGTACAAATTACTGGACTCTAGCGTTTCGGAAGGGGACCCGGGGCCCCGTCTATGTTGCATATGTTTTTGTCTTTCTTGGTAGTATCATTATCTGTCGATTGTACAAATTAAACCCTTTCGCACGGAGCCCAAGTCCGTCTGCACCTGAGAGTCAGCCCTTCCGATACAGTGTAAAGATTTTTAGCCAGTTTGCCTTTGGCTGGGGGCCCGAAAAAATTTTTTCACCAGGACCCAAACCTGCTCTCGGCAGCCCTTATTCTGTACCGGTGTGAAACTTGGTCTATCAGACATATTTGGGCCTAAGAGGGACGAGGTAACAGCGAAGTGGGGAACACTACATAACGAGAAGCCTCGTGATCCAAACCCCTCATCAAATATTATTAGAGTGATCAAATCAATAAGAAAGGAGTAGGCTGGTCACGTGGAACGTTTGGGAGGGGACGAGAATTGGGTATGGGCTTTGTGGGGAAACACCAATAACTGAGTTGTTTGGTGATGGGTTTATGGACGTTATCCATTGTCCGAAGAGTAAAATATTGAAAATATTAAAGAATTAAAATCACAAAGTTTCGGAAGCTGGCTCTGCTTCCGTCCCCAGGTAAATGGAGGGGGAGAAAAGAAGAACACCTATAGGGTAGCCTCCATTATTGGAGGCTATGGAGGCTAGGCTGTCCAGTGATGGAGGCTAGCTATGTCTAAGGGGCCCAACAGAATAGGTGTTCAGTGTGACTGTGAGCAGGGAATGTACCGGTTACATTCCGTACAATATTATCCATCTAGATCTGTCCCTTTGCTTTTGTTTTTTTTTGTTTTTTTTTTTCAGTTTTCGTCACGGGTCGTATAAAATTTCAATTCACGTTTGACTGTACATTTCAATGTGTACAACGTGTGTGCAGATATATAACCCGTCACGTAACACGCATGACGCTGGATCACCAACTTCACTTCCAAAGCAAGAAGAAGTATACATCTCCATTTCGCAAGCATTTAAAGTTACGTTTTGGTGCCAAGTCGACTGCTTGAATTGTGTGACTACATCCGAGTGCTAATTCAGGCAATAGGCTGATACTGTTATTTTTCACAACTATAAGAAAGGGTTGCCGATGCCAGTGGCCGTGTGGTCTAAGGCGTGGGTCTGCAGCCGCTCGGTTGCTGGGATTGTGGGTTCGCATCCTGCCAGGGGGATGGTTGTCTGGATGTTGTGATTGTTGTGTGTTGTCAAGTACAGGTCTCTGCGTAGGGCTGATCACTCGTCAAGAGGAGTCCTACAGTGTGTGGTGTGTCTAACCGAGTGTGATCGTGAAGCCTCGATAATAAGGAAGCCCTGGCCCAGTAGGGGCTCTTGCCCCATGGGGAGCAGGAAAGGGTCATTACTAAGCTTGGGTTTGTATATGTGACTTCTTTTCTCTTAATTATTGTGTTTTCTGTGATTCTTAGAATAACGGCACATTTTTTTAAGTGGTGAAGGGCCCCGCAGCAGACGCTACGGACGCACCGCAGCTTTGAGGCTTCTTGTGCAACCCTGTGCTGAAGGTGACGATGATGATTATTATTTGTTGTCCTTTTCCTAGTAATGGAGCACCAGTGGAATGAAACTGACATGGGAAAACCGAAGTACTCGGAGAGAAACCTGTCCCACTGCCACTTTTTCCACCACAAATCCCACATGGACTGACCCCGAGATCGAACCCGGGCCTCCACGGCGGGAGGATAACGGCACATACTTGTCTAAATAATTTTAACTGGAAATGGATTTGTTCTGTACGCGGTACAAACTGAAATTTCTGTAAAATCTGGTATTAGTCTTCAGTCGCCGCTGTCTCACAACATAGCCTCGGTTTCGATCCCAGGCCAGTCAGTGTGAAATCTGCGCTTTGTAAAGTGACAGTGGCAGAGGATTCTGTCCCAGTACGTCGGTTCTTCGCTGTCCGTATCATTCCACCTGTGCTTCATCCCTATTTCTGCTTACATGCTGCTCTTATCAGAGGAAAAACAAGAGAAGCTTAGGATCCTCTAAAAGGAATGGTGCAGTAAATCGGGTAGATTTGAATATAAACGTACTTGTATTTTTTTTTTGAGTTCCAGAGTTTTGAAAATATGGGGTTGTTATGGAGGGCGATATGGGAAAACAAATATCTTAGAAGGAAGCCTAACTGACGTGACAGAAATGTTGATGACTTCAGGCTCTGAATTTTTTAAATTGCTCTGCGTTGTACAGAAAGATATAAAATATGATATCGTAATGAGACAAGGAGAAAGTCTCCACATCCTACCTGAAACGAAATGCATATTAACCCTTTAAAGACGAAGCCCATCTGTTTTATGTAAGGACTCAGTGCGTACCGCGCTGTAAACACTCTCCACTTCGTTTATAAAAACCAATCTCTTAATGTTCTATAAGGCAAAAGTTGCTGTTTGTTCTGAGATCCATACAAAACACATAAATGCAATGTGGGCACCACGTAGAATTATTTAACCCTTTAAAGACGAAGCGTATCTGTTTTATATAAGGACTCAGTGCGTACCGCGCTGTAAACACTCTCCACTTCGGTTATAAAAACCAATCTCTTAATGTTTTATAAGGCAAAAGTTGCTGTTTGTTCTGAGATCCGTACAAAACACATAAAGGCAGTGTGGGCACCACGTAGAATTTTTGGATGTTAAACTTGGTGGTATGTAGGCTTTAAAAGGTTAAAAGACAGGCTAAAGGAAAAAAATTGTTGGTTTTGATATAAGCTTTGCAGATCCTTTTGGAATGCCTCTGAATATCAGGTAGGAAGGCACAAAGTGACACCGTCAAAGAGGTAGATTTTCGGACCAAGCCCGAAGCACGGAATGTGAAACCTGGTAATTGCACTAAACTTTCAAAACTTAAAAGGGTTATTTAAAGGAAAGTACGGTAAAAGTCATTATGTGTGGCCAATTTCAAAACCAGGTAAAAGTGCTGTTTAGAAGGATAGGGTGACTTCCTTTCGTTTTGCCCAGACACTGGAAGATTCACTGAGTGCGGTTTCTGTGGGTGTGTTAGAATCGAAAAGAGATGGTACGTCAAGGTACATACATAAATAATTACAGCCACACCAGCTATCAAAAGCTTAGGCCTTTCTAAACAAAAGTACTTTCTTAATGCCTACTCCCTAATGTGCTGACGTCAAGTGCACAAATCTTATGTTCTTAATATTGCACGCACGTCATGAAGTTTTGTGGTTGAGACGAGTTTAATCGCCACTCTATCTTATACTGTACCATAAATGGATGTGACTGGGACTTGAAGCTGACCGTTTTACATGCGGGGAAAGGATTTCAAGGCACCAATTGAATAGGGGGCTTTTAGACCCCAGGACTGAACTGAAGGCTTTGAATAAAGTTTTTTCTTCTTTTTTTTAATTTTAAGAAAGGATTAACCTCTTAAATATAACGGGAATCAAACCAAGATTCCTCCGAAGTCCGGCCATTCGCCTAGTCGCTCTACCAACTGAGGTGTTCCTGGTCCAGTGTCGTTTGTAGATAACATGAAATAAAATGTCTAACTCCATGGAGCGGATTTATACTTGAGACACTAGTAGTTACTCAACTAGTCAAAAAACAACCCGCTCTTTACGCAACCCTATGTTCATTGCTGTGCTTACAAGAGTCCGCCTCTTGTCCGTATTCTAAAGCAGATCAACCCAGTCGATGCTTTTTTTGAAAATACATGCTAGTGTTCTCCCATCTATGCCTATTTATTCCAAGTAGCCTCTTGATTTCTGGCTTCCCCACCTTACCCTTCTACGTTCTCATCCTTTCCTCCTCGCGTGCTACGTGCCTCGCCCATCTCGTTCTTTGAATTTGATCATTCGAATCATATTTTGTGAGTGGTGCAGCTCATAAAGGTACTCTTCGTGAAATTTCCTTCAGCATATAAATTCTAATCCAAAAATCAAATTCGATTTAGCTCATGGGCTAGCTTCTTGGGCACAAGCAGTATTATTACTGTATATTTTAACTTAAGTTTTTCTTATTTTTTCTCTGACAGAACCGCGGACATAACCCCAAAATTCCTTGTCGTAGGGTCTTTCGTCATTGCTGACCCATAAACAGTACTTAGCATAAGGCTTCCATTCTAGTATAAGGTAATATCTGTGGGAAATTCGCATGCTTGGCTGTAGTTGTTCGTAGTCTTTGTCCATCGGACCGAGAGTTAAATATGCACTGAATTTATGTAGTCATCATTTTGTTGCGTTACACTTTAGGAACAAAAAAATAACTCACAATATTTCATACATTTTCAGTACTTAATTGCGATACGTACTTCATATCACTGTCCCACATTTAAAGTGTCTTTAATGCTAGTCACACTCCGGAATTGCATTTCTTAAGTGCTATTGTCTTGAAATCTGGGAGCCTCAACCTCCTGGAACCCTACGGGCCTGTCCAGGCTTGTAATGGGAAAGGTTTACCTTTACCTTTACCATTACCTTAAGTGCTATTAAATAATATTCCCTGAATATATTTTTAATTTTTCGAATTTACGTGGAGACACACGCGCACACAAACAACATGGTGATCTTATAATTCTACTGTTAAATAGACTAGAAATGTAAGGACAAATATTACAAAATTTTGATTGTTTTCTTGTGCTGCACTAAGAACATATCAGAAACAACAAACTACATAATACAAAAACACTAATCACCAACAAATGCACAAAGAGGGGTTTATCATCAATCGTAACACGCTCCTACATGTTTTGACCCTGCTGGGTCATCTTCAGGGACAACTTTTTTGCTATCGTTACACTAACGTTGCATTGCAATGCAGTGCAGGCAGAGAGTTCACGCCTCCAAAAACAACGCAGTACACAGTCAACAGCACATTCTCACTCAACTGTAAAGTGCAACCTTAGTGTAACGATAACAAAAAGTTCTCCCTGAAGATGACCCAACAGGGTCGAAACATGTAGGACTGTGTTACGATTGATTATAAAACTCTCTTTTTGCATTTGTTGGTGATTAGTGTTTTTGTATAATATAGTGCACGGACATGGAACACATTAAACTGCATAATATTTTCTCTATGCGATTGTTAAAAATAACTGCCAAATAAGAGATTAAATACAATACACAGTATTGGTAAGGAAAAACTACTTTTACTCCTACGTTACGAAATCTGATTGCCTTTTTATTCCATTTGACAGCGTTTGACTTCCAGTGAATATAAATAGCATAAAACGTTTGTTTCTTCACACTTTGAAAGATTTTTTTTCAATAAGAATATACGAATGTATCGTTGTTTCTGTCTCCATATTTAATTAAAATACCTCCATAATTGCAGACATAACTAAGCATACCCAATAACATAAGTATTGTTACCAACTCCAGCTAAACAAATATGCGGATGTTCTACCCTGCTTTATTTTTGGATGGGCTATAACAATGAACTCTTTACTGAGTTGTCACATAAACTTCTGTAACTTTACAAGATCTTTAGTTCTATGTTTATTGCCGTTAGATGTCACTCCTATCTGTCTGCTTCGCACTGTTTAGCAAGGATGTTAATAGCATCAAAACAGACAAAGGTGGGAGACATCGTCATAATTGAGGAAGTGTCTTCCTTGTTGTAATCGAATTAGAACTTGCAGAAAAAAAAATATCATTGAATCGTTTATTCAGTTATTTCAAATTTAAAGGTATGAGAGGTTAATTCTGGATTCGACGTGCTTCCGGTAGACAATGATCATTATGCTGCAGTACAATATGATTGAGCAAAGCCAGTAATATGTCATTGCATGCCGTGTAAGTGTTGCTCATTTCCTATTCTAATAAATTAGGAGTTTATGAATACCGTACTAAATAACAGCTTGTAACGTAATTTCGTGAAATATATAATTGGAGGAATACGCAAAAAAGTTTTTTACAAATTCTAAGGCAGGGGCCCACAAAAGTGTAACTTAATAATTACACAAAATGATTCTCTCTCTCTCTCTCGTTGCCTTTTATGCCTCTTCTGGTCCCTAGGAAACCACATTAGTTATAAAGCATGATATCTAACTCATGGAGCAGAATCCTTCTTAAGAAGCTACAAAAAATTCTTCTTTTCAGATGGAACGCGGTTGTATATTAGCACATTCACAAGAGTTTGCTACCTGCCCTGTCCTGAGCCAGATCAGTCCATTCCATGCCACCATGCCCTGCTTTAAAATTTTTTTAATATTATCCTCCAATCTATGCCTAGGTTTTCCACGTAGTCTCTTGACCTCAGGTTTCCCCACCAACTCTCCGTATGAACCTCTCGTGTCCCCCACACGTGCCGCAAGCACAAAATGACAAATGCCAGAGGTGTGAAGCTATTCGCTTACTTCTATTGAGCGTAAAGGTTTAGAATGAGTGGATCCCTACTTCCATTCCAGTGCACGTCTTCACACAGCATTGCGCTTAACCCTTTAAAGACGGAATGTATCTTTTATATAAGGACTCAGTGCGTACCGCGCTGTAAACACTCTCCACTTCGGTTATAAAAACCAGTCTCTTAATGTTTTATAAGGCAAAAGTTGCTGTTTGTTCTGAGATCCGTACAAAACTCATAAACACAATGTGGGCACCACGTAGAATTTTTTAATGTTAAACCTGGTGGTACGTAAAGTTACCGCTAGGCTTTAAAAGGTTAAGTAAGCACAGGCATGAATTTACTCTTGCTAGTTTTTAGGCACTTTCTCAAAATTTCGAAAAGCGTCTATTAGCTTCGCCGTGTCTGTCGGTCCGTCCACCTGGAACAACTCGGCTCCCACTGGACGGATTTTCATGAAATTTGATATATGAGGATTTTTCTAAAACCGATCGAGAAAATTGAAGTCCAATTAAAATCTGACAAGAATAACGGGTACCTTACATGAAGACCTATTTACATTTATGATAATATTTCGCTGAATTCTTCTTAGAATAAGAACTGTTTCAGACAAAAGTTGCAGAGAAAAATCAAAACACATTTTATGTTCAATAACTTTTTCCCAAAAATCGTTCGGTTTCTGAGATAGTGTGAAAAAATGTGATAGAACCAGACAGGCCACCGATGACAAAATAATACGGTGCATGCGCATTGCATTCTGGTAAATGAGGCTACAGACACACACTTAAAGTATGTAGTACTTATTGCTTTTCAACGGCAAGAATGGTTACGTGAACGCGCCACAATCTCACGTTATTCGCACACTACCTCTCTTGTTAAGTTTTCGCAGCGGTGTGCCTGATGTATGCATTCTTCTGGAATATGATGCCGTGAACATGGGTAGCTGATTTCAGAAAATTCGAAACAACGTAGTGGTATCATTTTAAAGGGTTTAAGTATTATTTTCTTCAGACCAGTTACCCAGTGATGCGGCTTCGTATCCCTGAATAAGGGGAACCTCAAATTTAAGTTTGTTTCACGTGACGTGTTAGAAGAGGTGCTTATAGTGGTTTCAACTTTAGTTGCTTCATTTTTACTGTCAAGTTTGCGTTGGACACTCTCCGTTCAGTAGATGTGCTGCTAGCGCGCTGTCAGAACTGAGTATGCCTCGCTAAGATGCTCTAAACGCCTACACTCCACCCTGAGGTGGCCTCTGTCACCACGGCGTGGTGCGTCCACAGGTTGCCGATCGTTAAGAGTGCCTGCAGCTATGGAGACAGCTCCGCATATGTTGAATAAACATCCTCGGACAGCCGAAAAGATGTGGTCCTCTATTTTAGAGGTTGTGCGAGGTTTAACAACCCTTCTACAAAATGCTTCACAAGGCCTTGGACATTGACAGATCCTTTATATCTAGGCTTTGAAGGGAAAGTAATTTTAATGTAGGTCTTAAATAGGGTGGGAAGGCTAGGGTTGGACTGATCTGACCCAGAAAAAGTGGCGGGCCCTTGTGAATACGGTAATGGGCCTTCGCTTTCCGTAAAGTGCCGGGAATTTTTTTGACTAGTTGAGAAACTGTTAGTGCTCAAGAATGACTCTGCTCCGTGGAATTAGATGTAGACACATTCACACCCCTACTGTCATGCAACATGACATAATTAACCAGAAATTCTGTACATAAAAAACGTGCCTGCCTGCCTGCCTGTCTGTCCCTCTGCCTGCTTGCTTGCCTGCCTGCCTGCCTGCCTGCCTGCCCCTCTGCCTGCTTGCCTGCCTGCCTGCTTGCCTGCCTGCCTGCCTGCCTGCCTGCCTGCCTGCCTGCCTGCCTGCCTGCCTGCCTGTCCCTCTGCCTGCTTGCCTGCCTGTCTGTCCCTCTGCCTGCTTGCTTGCCTGCCTGCCTGCCCCTCTGCCTGCTTGCCTGCCTGCCTGTCCCTCTGCCTGCCTGCCTGCCTGCCTGTCTGTCTGTCCCTCTGCCTGCTTGCCTGCCTGCTTGCCTGCCTGCCTGCCTGCCTGCCTGCCTGCCTGCCTGCCTGCCTGCCTGCCTGTCCCTCTGCCTGCTTGCCTGCCTGCCTGCCTGCCTGCCTGTCCCTCTGCCTGCCTGCCTGCCTGCCTGCCTGCCTGCCTGCCTGCCTGCCTGCTTGCCTGCCTGCCTGCCTGTCTGTCTGTCCCTCTGCCTGCTTGCCTGCCTGCCTGCCTGCCTGCTGTCTGTGCAGCATCGTAGCGAGTCAGACTGGATTCCATCTGACCGAGCTCAATTCAGCTAATACCCTGTAGCTGCAGGCTACCTGTCGCACATACACCGCTTACACAGTCTGTTCTGTGCACAGTAAATTGGCCTCACTCATATTCCATTTATGTCTGGTGCGTCTTATGATGATTAGACATCTGAGATGTGACGTAAGTCGAACTCGGTTATAACGTCATGAAGGGGACTGAATATTTTGTGTCGTTGTAACCGAGTAATATAATGTTATGGTTAATAGTAAGGTATAAATTTTTACCACAGAACATCTAATGTTATAGAAGAGGTATCGCCTAAACCGATATCGTTATAACAGGGTTCTACTGTATGTTTTGTTTGATTGGCAGAAACCCTTCGGGGGGGGGGGGGGAAGTGCCGTCCTTGTCTACTCTGAAGATGGATGAAAAGGTTTCTGCATAACATTGATATCCAGCTACAAACATAGGGTACACGGCGTCACATCCCAGAAGACCTTAATCTCAATGGCTGTTTACTGCGTATCTCAAATCTCACGTTGTGCGCTTTGTTAGCTTATTATGGGCCTGCATGAAATAGGAGCGGAATTATGACAAATTTGTATGGGTAGGGAAAAATGCGAGATGGGTTGGTCACCATTCATGAAGGATGCAGTTCCAGTCTTGTCTGGAAGGACTAAGGAATATTAAGTTATTGAACTTTAGTTAATGTAAGAGGCTGTTAGCCAGGTATGTTATTAAGAACCACTTCGAATGAGAGGAATTCGTATTTAACCCTTTAAAGACGAAGCGCATCTGTTTTATATAAGGACTCAGTGCGTACCGCACTGTAAACACTCTCCACTTCGGTTATAAAAACCACTCTCATAACGTTTTATAAGGCAAAAGTTGCTGTTCGTTCTGAGATCCGTACAAAACATATAAACGCAATGTGAGCATCACGTAGAATTTTTTAATGTTAAACCTGGTGGTATGTACAGTTACCGCTAGGCTTTAAAAGGTTAATTCAGCACAACGTACAAAAAAAAAGTGTAAATTTGCTCCACACAATGTGGAGGATATGCTACATGCTGTACTGTGATACTGAATTAAGAGAGTCTATTATTATGACACTGTAATGTGTGTTATGATGAGAAAAATATACAAGAACCTAAAAAATATGAGCAATTCATTTTATTTGTCAAACTGTCTAAAACGTTAACAACCGAGTGAATATAATAGAAAATAATATAAATGGATATACAGGAGGTTGGGCCGCCACTGTAATTGATGTCTTTTGTGAACGACAGGGCGTGTGTTTAGACGAGTGGCGTCTTCCTGTAGTGCACAATTTGTGACACTTTAAACTGACATCTTCTTTTCCTGCTAGCAACTACTTCACGGTTCAAACAATAACTGAGAGTTATAAATATGTTCTACACGGTCCTTATTCTTGGATAACCAATTGTCGTATCCCTTCCCCTTCTACTTTGTGTGTATGTTTGTGTGTGTAAACTTACCTAAACACTTGTCAGATTTAAAATTCCATTTCCGTTGTAACTGACATTTCAGTCAAATGCAACTTGACTGCACGTATGTTCAGCTGGTTTGAATTCTACGCCGCTTGACGTAAACAGCTTACTTCCGTTTCCTTTACAATTCGCCATGCTTAATCATGTAATTTCACTGAATGCTAACTGTACTCTGCAGATAATGTAGAGTTACTTGAATATAATATCCAAAATTTAAGCGCTTTCGGAATATTTGTAATAACAGAATAGATCCACAAAATTTCCCTTCACTTTGCATGACGAACTTCAGCGCGAGTCTTACAAACCTTACGGCCCTCCTACCTCAGTCACGTGATTGCAGCTGCTACGTAAGCAGACGAATACTGGCAGCTCCACCGCTCTGACTGCAGAAACACACTGACCTACGCGCACACGACTTCGCGCACTCTCCCGACTTCTAACATCTGCTTAGGCTCGCTAACTTTATCTGTGCCTGAAGCTAGAGACTTTGTGGAATTAATCCTGCTTTACCACCAATGTGTTTCCTATGCACAATTTAGGTATTAAAACTTTAATGGACTCACTCCTGTCCTACAGAATGATTCATAGAGAACGCCCCGGTCGTTTTTGCCTGTGCTTCTTGAACGAATGATCGGAAGCAGATGGAACGTGCTTTAAAGGCATTGCTTTTCGTGCAGATATTGTGCATGAGTAATTTGACGCGGCCTCAACAGGTGGCGCTGAGTGCACGCGTTACGAAATTATATGCCTCAACGGTACCATGTTCTATATGAATCACCCTGTATATCGCTTAACATATTACAATCCTTCCGAAGATTATAGCACCTCAAGTAGCGAAGATGGTGACACACAATTACGGAATGTGGAAGTCTAGTTTCACGTTCACACGCCTCGTTCACTTTGTTCGCACACAGAGCCGGCTGATTCCACTCAGCAAAATACAATGTCGTCCAGAGAGTAGAAGAAATAAAATAAATTCATTACTGAATTTTAAGAAACTGATCAGACAGTCTGATTTACTGTTACTGTGTTTTGTAATTGTGCATTCGTAAGAGATGAGCTTCATATCCGGGGGGAGGGTGGAAGGGGTGCAAATTTTTACCGATCCTGTCCCTACACATTCTGAGCCATTGTATATCCAGTCCATACTTCCACACGCTCTTTAATTTTTAATATTATCATCCGATCTAATCCCACGCCTCTCAAACATGTTGTAGCCTAAAATTTATTCGACTACTTTTTTTCGTGTGAATTCCCAAGTAGATACTGTACATCTTGTGGAGACCCATGCTCCAATCTTCACATCACGGGTGTGTAAATGTATTCTAATTCTTATTCCTCAAGTGAGTGGCCAGCTTCATTATATGGTCACCTTTGCCTTCTACAAACGTACAGCAAGCCTTTATTTTCGGAGAGGTAAATTTCAAGTCCCAATTGATAGCAAAACATATAAACTAGGGAAGTTGAAGGCTGTATAGGTAATTTTAAGTAACAAACTTCTTAGAGAACACCCCCTTTAGAACAAGAAACATAAGACCATGAAATTTAAGCTGATTTCTGGGGAATAAGTTATTAACGGAGCTAAACGGATGAAGACTCAGGTTATTGTCTTTGGTATGAGCGGAAGCCTACTGTAATTCCTGTTTCTGCTACCGGGGTTTGGTTACGTTTGGCGCAGTGCTTCTATATGTAGACATGTAGACATGTAGGCTCCCACGTGCTTTTCACCGGATGCGTTTAGAAGCCTTAATTTCTTTGCACTGTCGTTTCGTTGGAGTTAAGTCATATCCACCTACAAAATTATTTTTACTCCAAGGGTGTTAATAACATTATAGGTGTTAATGTACTACATAACAAAATGGGGTGTATAAAAAGTGAAGTTGCACTTTAGATAGAAATCTGTTGTTAAATGAGTTTGAATGTTTTGTATGAGAATTTATGTATCTGTACCTCATCTCGTATACCGTTAAGTAACTCGGGTCGTCGAAGGACACTTGTCATGCATTTCCATGGCTATTTATTGAAGAGATGACTGGGGGCAGAATGTAGAAAGGACGCTCATACACTAAAAAAGCTCGTCACTTGTGTTACCGTAGGTTCTGTGGCCATTTTCAGTTATGACAGTCTATTTTCAGGCAACAAATATCGTAATTCTGTAAGTTCCAATATCTAAAATATAGACCTTAAAAATTTGCTACATATTTATGCTCGCATTACAGTCCGCCACTTCATTGAAACCATAAAATCGTGGAGTTTTTGGAGGAATTTTTTCTGCCTTTAATTTCTCAGCCCATCCCGGTGGCCGCGCGGTGTAAGGCGTAGGCCTGCGGCAGCTTGCTTGCTGCGATTTTTGGTTCGAATACTGCCGGGTCAGGGGCGTTTTCCTTTTGTTCTTTTTTGTATTGTTCAGGTACACCTCTCCCCGGCACCACCACTACCACCACTACCACCACCACCACCACCACCACCACCACCACCACCACCACCACCACCACCACCACCACTAACACCACCACCACCACCACCACTAACACAAATAATCTCTTATGATTCTTCTAAATTTCGCCTTGTATCAGCACAAATTCAAGCAGGCTGTGACGACCCCTGACCCCTAGTTTCTATTCCAACTCTCCTCTGTAATTCGGACAGCTCGGTCCGTACCAAATTAGGAACTGTTAGTCATAGTAAGTTGATAGTAACCAGTTTTCACTTTTTGTCACTCGTGAACATTTCTGCATTGTACCTTTCTAGCTGGTAGCTGGGGCAGTCAGTACAGTGACTACGCTAGGGGTAGACGATCCGGGATTCGAATCCCGGCAAAGAAAAGAAATTATTTTTTTTTCGAAATGTCCCGAAAGTTTTTGTGGCCCACCCAGCCTCCTATTTAGTGGGTCCCGCAGTTCTTTCCCAGGGTAAAGCCGGCGGGCTCGAAAGTTTACCACTCACCTCATCTGGTGCCGAGATTAAGAAATTAGTGGAGCTGTACCTTTGCTTCCCCTATACGCTTCATGGTGTGGAAAGGAAGAACTGTATATCTTTAACTTACTAGTACGGGGGACGTTGAAATGTCCATGGTGATGTCGGTAATTCCCTTCTGAATAATTTGCACTGATAATCTTCCATATATTAACTCTTATATATTGTAAGCCTCGATAGATGTTTATGAAATCAAATTTTCACTGAATATACGAGCTGTGAACTTAAAAGCTTCTTCAAAACGTTCGATCCAATGAGCAATATTACCGTCTACAGACTTCCTCATAATGTCAAAGTTAGACGCTTCAGTACCGACTTACATCTCTACTGCTTCACGAAAACAGGTTGTTTGTGACAGATGTTGATACAGTAATTGGCTTACGTGTCTGTAGCTGTAACAAACGCTTTCTGTATGGGGACAGAATAACTACAGAATTTCAACGCATGCCTTTGTCTTTAGATATGCACTTCAATATCGACATATGTTTCATTGTTTTCGCTTTAGGCTTAAGTTTGAAAATATGAGTGGATTCTGCTTTTACATTCTTATCTTCCTTCCCTCCATTTTAAATTCTTTCATTCTCTTCTTTGTTTCTCTTCTTTCTCTCTTCATTTTTTATCTTTTGTTTTTCTTTCAATCCATTTTTTGTTTATTTGCTTGTTTCTTTCTCCTTTAATCTTTCTTCCTGGAGTAAAATATTAATGTTTCAGATCATAATAACCTTTTCCTCAAAAGAAAAGACGATAGGAACGCAACGAAATCACGAGGGAAATCTTGGCCTTTTGTGTCTCAAGCTCTTTAGTTGTACGTAAGGGTAAGTGGTGTGTATTTAGAAGGAAGTGATGGGGGGGGGGGGAAGAGATACAACCTCCCCAAAAGGCAGAAGGGTATGTGAAGAACTGAAATAACATTATTTTCTTCTTCGCCCCTCGTGCCACAGCACTGGGGCTCGGGCAGCAATTAAAAGTTTGGGGTGGTGACATGCCAGTTTATTTGGACAGTACGACAAGTGGGCCATCCACTTGCACTCCCACACACCTTAACAAGACAGTGAAGAGTCTACCCCTTCTTTCTCCCTTTCCAACGCTCTTATTATTAGCAACAATGCAACGAAGAGGAAAGTATGTGGATGCAGTACGCGTTTTAGTATTGTTGGCAATCTGCCATTCTAAACGTCACTTTCAACTGCTTCATAATTGCTTTTACTACGGAACTGTTAGCGTGGCATGTAACAACTTTCTACGTCGTATCAACAACATATGTGCTTCTGTTTCTGTAGATTTAAGCAGAATTGTTTGTTTTTATTGGTTTGAAGGCAATGCATTAATGCAGATATCATGGACTACGTGGTAGTAATATATGCAGTCAGTTTTTGGGCTCTTTCGTCGAATTGCTAAAAGCGACTCTTAACTTCGTCTGGCCCGTCTGTTCGTCCGTTCGCTTGGAAAAACTCGGCTCGAATTCGAGTGATTTTCATAAGGGTTTTTTTTGAAAATCTATCGAGAGAATTCATATCTGATTCAAATCTGACAAGAATAACAGGTGCTTTACGTGGGGACTGAGGTACTTTTATGATAATAACTTGCTTATTTCTTCTTCGACTAAGAAAAGTTTCAGACAAAAATTGTAGAGAAAATCAAAACACACATTTTATGTTCAGTAACTTTTTCATAAAATCGTGCCGTTTATGAAATAATGTGGAAAAATATGGTACAGTCAGAGAGGCCACAGATGGCAATATAATACGGCGCATGCGCTTTGCGTGCCGGACAACTAAGGTAGGAATACGGACACACTCAAAATATGTAATGATTATAGCTTTTCCACGGCAACAATGGTTATGAAAACGCGCCTGAATGTTAAGTTATACGTGCACTTCATAGGAGATCCTCAAGGCAACTTATAACACCTGGTTTGTAATGGTGTGAAGTGGACTTAGGTAATCCAGAATACAAGCTACAAGATGGACAAGGTACGTATACTATTCCGATGTGATGACACTAAGGAATAACTGCTTGCACAGTATTACTTCTGCTCTGCTTGGATCCTCACAATTTGTGACTTTTGTTCAGAGAATATGAGTTTTTTTCAACGGAATATCCGCAGAACGTAACAATCCTGGTACCTGCGCACTGTTATTCCTGTAATTTTATTGTGAATCTTAGAAAAACTCTTAGATTTGATTTTGTTCCGTTATTATGTTCAGGTCGTCAACTGTGTCTTCGGCCTCGGTGCTTACGTCACAGAAACTACAGTCTTTCAAATTTTTTATTTTTAGGACGTCTGCTGTTTTTTGCATTTGGTTCGTACCTCACAGTGAATACAGCCTGTCTCCCTTGTAAACAGCTAGCATATAAATGTATGTAGATGCTCATGTAAACTGAGGGTTATTCTTATGCTACTCGTACTCTGCATATTCTTATAATTCATACATCAACCAACGTACGCACTTAGTAATGTACATTAAAGAACAAGTACAAAACTCCATGTTTCGGCTCCGGGGTGCCGTCTTCAGGGAATTATTCAGCTTATACTCTTTTGCTCTGAATAACTCCCTGATGGTAGCACCCCGGTGCCGAAACATGTAGCATGGTGCTTGTTCTTGAATGTATTTTAGTAACTGCATATGTTGATTGACATATTGAGTGTCTTTTGTCAGATTATAACAAACTTCAATTTGCTCGACAGATTTGAATAAAAACCCTCAATATAAATTCTTACTAGAGTCCGTCCGTGGGGAGTCTAGATTTTCCGTACGGCCGAACTGACTGATGGACAAAATGAGGTTAATATTCGATTTTCTAATTTTTTGGAAACGGTACTGGAAACCAATGCTGTGCTGACATCATGAAATAAGATATATATGTTCCTTTTCTCCCACTCAGCTCGTACAAATCGCTCATATTTCCATGATCAATAATGTTCACTTTGTGAGCAACAAATTTCCTTTTCTTCTTCTTAGTCCGATTCTCTTCTACCTTTCGGTGTTGAGGTCGAACAAAGAGTTCGCCAAGCCACACGGTCCTGCGCCCTGATAACGTTCTCTTGCCAAGCACATTTTCTTTCTGGTAATAGCGACAAGAATATTTGCTTTCCATACTATTCGTCTTCTGACTTTTGGTCGTCTTCCTTCACTCCTAGCTTCTAGTGCCTGTTTTGGGTATCTCACTTCCTGCATCCTTTGAATATGACCAAACCACCTCAATTGAACGTATTTTATTCTTGTCACTAGCGGTTTTATATTCAAGCCCATTCTGATGTTACTATTGCTCATTTTGTCCCTGCGTGTTTTCCCAACCACATTCCTCAGATCACGCATTTCATTGGACTGCAATCTGCTTTGATTTCCTTATCACAATTTAATATAAATGAAACTATGTTGTATTTACACCTGTCTTATATTAATTGAATCAGAATGTTGTCCTCGTTTGGTTATTTGTTTCCGCAATATTATCTGTAAATTAAATATTTGTATTTATTTCGTTATTATTAGCACAAATATATATAATGGTTATTATCGTATATATTATATAATCACCGTTACGTGACTAAGTACACGTCAAATATAATGCCGGTTTTTAAATTCTTAGTTATCTTTCTGTATGAATCCCTTTAACCTTTTAAAGCCTAGCGGTAACTTTACATAGACCAGGTTTAACATTAAAAATTTCTACGTGGTGCCCACATTGCGTTTATGTGTTTTGTACGGATCTCAGAACAAACAGCAATTTTGCCTTATAAAACATTAAGAGATTGGTTTTTATAACTGAAGTGGAGAGTGTTTACAGCGCGGTACGCACTGAGTCCTTATATAAAAGAGATACCCTTCGTCTTTAAAAGGTTAAAGGGTTAAATAAGAAAGTGCAGAGTTCAACTTCTCTTTCTGTTTATAATAATCTTCTGCATTACACATTCTGCAGTATGTGATAAAAGAGTTCGGACTTTTCGTCTGTCTCGTGTCAAATGGCAACCTATTTCGAAATGGCGAGAATGTGTTCGCGGACTGCTTATTCTATTATTTCCGTCCCAAAATAAATCCGTTGTGTTTATTGAACACAGCTGATGTATTTTCAGATGAAACACTTTATTTCGACTAACACACTTTCTCATTGCCCGCGCTTTTAGATAGCAGCAACAACAAAGCTGTTATAAAAATAGTTACACATTAGAGAATCGGGTTTATTGTTTTTGTGGAGACTGTGAATGGCGAACCCATTACGTCTGAGGTCACTTTCATAACAGACAACAGAACTCGGGGGGGGGGGGGGAGGAGGGAGGGACGATGTTCTATCTATAAATTGCAAGCGAAACATGTGGAAATGCCTCTTGTTCTTATATGAGTTTTGTGCTGATTGTTTCCTGAATATGTAAAAACACTAACACTTTGTACAAAGTGTTTTTGTTAGAGATGTTTGGAAATTACAATTTAGAAACGTTCTCAATGCTGTTTCATGAGTTTACTTTGGTAAATTCAGCACGATTCAAACCGTGCTAAGTAGCGTGTCACTCACAGCGGAAGTGACGTAGATAAGACCCCGGCAGAGCTCGCCGCGCCGAGGTCCTCGAACGTCCATAAATCAAAATTATTTTGGTTTTTTGCCTGCTGTATTCCTTTCGTGTTACAGAGGGCAGTATTCTGGATCCCTGTTATGAGATCTGTGGGGTAATTTCGCTAGTAGTTATAGGGGGCCGACGGTTATGGAGTATCGGGAGGCCTCCGACAGGTTATCTGCAACACTGCACAAACGCACCAGAATTTTTTCAGAAACCATTCAATTCTCATTTATTATTTTGTAATTATGTATTTTAAATTGCGCATGTCCTTTTATAGTGAAGCAATAAAGTTGAAAATTTATTTTTGTCAGACATAAATATTAATTTTTAATAAGGAAATGCATGCATCTGCGTTTGATTTAACTAATTAATGTGTAACTAATTACAGAAGGCTGTGTATATTAATATTAAAATGGGTCTTCAAGAAGTGGGATGGGGGGCATGGACTGGACTGAGCTGGCTCAGGATAGGGACACGTGGCGGGCTCTTGTGAATGCGGTAATGAACCTCCGGGTTCCATAAAATGCGGGGAATTTCTTGACTAGCTGAGAAACTGTTAGCTTGTCAAGAAGGCCTCTGCTCCTAGTTAGTTAGTTAGTTAGTTAGTTAGTTGGTTGATTGGTTGGTTATTTAGTTAGTTAGTTAGTTAGTTAGTTAGTTAGTTGGTTAGTTGGTTGGTTGGTTGGTTGGTTGGTTAGTTAGTTAGTTAGTTAGTTAGTTAGTTAGTTAGTTAGTTAGTTAGTTATTTAGTTAGTGTTTCATGTCTCTTATGAATATCAAGGGTCTTCAGTAAGTAAGAATTCTGCTGCATCCTGAACTTAACGAATTACGGTAATCTGTGTTAAACACCTCGTTGGCACATTTGTGCCTAATTACTTCTGTATCAGAAAAATCTGCTGTATTCATATACAGGGGACTCTCCTGTGCTTCTAAACTGAAGATGGAGGCAGCAGGTTCTTCCGAAACATGGGTAGTTCTCTACCAGAATACACGGTGTCACATGCTGGAAGATAAGTTGTTAAGTACTGCCATGATAGCTTCAAGTATCCCTCAGATATTCATGAAGATTTTAGTAGCTGCAGAAGTTCTTGATTAAAACTCTTCTTCTGCTCCAGCTGAGTGAGCAACCCCATTGCTACTGGCATGAGCGTAACTTGGCTAATAACATGGGGGGGGGGGGGGGAGCAAAATTGGCCATGGGTATTAGGAACTTTATTTTACAAAGGGGTCAAATTTGAAAGAGGGGAAAATTGGTTCCATAAAATGCAAGTTCTTCATTTGCTTTTATCTGTCAATTTTTTATTTGCAATTATTCAATTCAGTAACCAAAAAAATCTATTCGTAAGTTGAATAAATAGTGGGGAGGGGGGCATTTGCCCCCCCTGCCCTCCCCCCAACTTACGCCTCTGGCTGCTAACATCACTGCGTAAAGGAGTTTGAAACATGTCATCGCTATATTGCAACTACATTTAATATATTCATATTGCAAGCAAGAGGTGTTTCAGTGGTAGGATTTCATTACATTTAAACAACAACGTGCATGATAAAGACTATGTTCACATTGGCTGCAAGATGTAAGATGCTGGAAACGTGAATGGCTGTGTCGTTATGACAAAGTGATTTGTGCATAAAACAAACATAAAACATAAAACATTCTTCCCTTGGTAATTTTTTAGGGGGGTTTGTAGTTCGTTCCGTAATCCCTCTCTCTTCTACCTACTTGTTCACAGTAGGCGTAGAGGGTTTGTATTTTCACTTGATCACACTCAAACACACACCACAGTCGGTAGGACTCCTCTGGACGAGGGATCGGCCCGTCGCAGAAACCTCTACCTGACAACGCAAACACTCTACAAGTGACAAACACCCATGCTCCCGGTGGGATGCGAACCCACGATCCCAGCAAGCGCTCGGCAGCAGACCTACGCCTTAGACCGCGCGGCCAGTGGGATCGGCGGGGTTTGTAATTCGGTGCAAAACAAATCTTCAATCAGCTAACTCGTTAACTAACAAACTAACTCTCCACATAGCAGAGCCCTCTTTAAAAGCTAATAAAATGTCAGTTACCCAAAAATTCCCTGTATTTTATGGAATCTGAAGGTTCATTACCGCTTTGTTAAGGGCCCGCCACTTGTCCCTTTCCTGCGCGTAATCAGTCCAGTCCAAAGCTTCCGTATAAGTCCGAGGCTTTATGGTACATTTTGTATTATATTAAGCTTTTACATTTATTATTTGTTTTCCCCCTCGCCAAACCCCTTGTCTGCTGTTCGTGACCTCCATATCTACAGGCCGTCTTTTCCATCCTGAACCTCAGGTCGCGTCGTGCACCTCTAATACCCACTGAGTCATCAAATACAACTTGTATGTCTAAATTCTAAATCAGCAAACTTCTGCGAAATTTAAAAAGCAAACCACACGTATTTTCTTTTTTAATCAGTGCAACAAATAACTGGATTTACTGACGTTCGTTAATATGTTTTTTAAAAAGACGTATAGCTTGAAGATATTTGACAGACGAGGGTTAATTTTGAAATTCGACACCGTGTCTAATCAATCAGTTCCCATTCTGGTCTCCGGCTAGTCGAATAAGCTGATTACCATGCTGCAAATGGCGAATCCCTTATCTCAAATAAGGGTATCGCTTTATAAGATCCTCGCTTTACAAAAGGATCGTGGCTGTCGGACATTTCCATTGTGATTTTTTTCTCTTGTGAACCAATTACAGGCGACGTTGGTCAGCTGTCAGTCAGTCAGCGGGGAACTTTCACCATCAATCAATGTTACACTCAAGAGTGACGCTGTTATGGGTTCGATTGTGAAATATGAAGACCGTAAAACCTTGCGTTTCTTTATACCTTGATTGAGAACATTGAATTTGACCGAGCGTAGGAACGTATATTCAATATATCAGACGCAATATCCTAACTGTGGGTTGCGTCCTTTACGAGAGTGTGATTGAAATGACAGAATTAGGAACTCTGAGCATTGCAACTGGGAGGGGGGGGGAATGCAGAGAATAATATTAAAAAATTATGGCTTTTTGTGTTTTGACGCTTTATTCTAAAGTTTCGGAGGAATGTACTACCGCTATCTTCAGAAATGCAGCAGGTTTCGCTGAAACGTATAAAAAAAGGGTCATAGAAGGTTTAAAAACACAAATACCCTAGTTTAAACAAGCCCAGCCATGAGAACCTAAAAACTTGCATTAAGTTTAGCAACTTAGGAGCTTTAAGAGGATTTTTGTAAGTTTTATCTTCATAATGTTAATTTTAGTAATGGGATGGGAATTAATTTTTTTAAGTAAACGACCATCTCTACATACATAAAACTTAAAGCATAGGTAGCTGACAGTTCTCTGCACATGCTAACGTTCTTACAGTAATCTGCTTATAAACATACCTTGTAGCATATGTTTTCAGAAAGCTATTTTTTAAATGTAGAGATTTACGAAAAGGCTAAAACCTTAATTTTAAATAGATCAGTATCAAAACATCAGAAAATTTTTAAAAGTGACAACCCCGTGCTGTACAAGTCTCATGACTGTACTCCTTGCAGTTTTTCTGAAAAATTCGTCTGCATTTGATAAAGTAACTTTTATTGGTAAAGTTAAACAGCCTGTCCTTAAGCCTTTAATATTCAGTGGTCACCACCACAATTATCCTTAAAAGATCTGTGCATTTTCAGCAAAGATTACTGATCTGTCCTGTATTTTTCGCACAGCAAAAACAGTATTTTCTCTGCTCAGTTTTAATTGACTGGTTTTTATAATGGAGACACTGCGTGTTCTCTGGAAATAGCCAGTGAATTATTGTATATAATTAGATTGAGTTTTGTTTTTAGAGTTCAACTTTGGGGATTTCTTAGAATCACCATGGAAGAGATAAAAAGAGAAGTCTTCACGAAGATATATATATATATATATATATATATATATATATATATATCGAATTTTATTTTATACACACAGATCCATGTATTGTTTTCGGAGACAGGGGGCGTGGAGGAAGGCAGGTATTTAGTGGCTTCCGTCTATTAAAATTGGAGATAATTAGTGCAATTGAGTATCTAAAAGTCTTTGATGTTCTTTACGTTTATCCTCCCGTTTCATGCTACATAATGTATTCACATGATAAAAAGTTGTTACATAAACTGAAACTCTTATTATGAAACGCACGAACTATACGGGCAGTAACCTCGAACAAAGACTGCAAGCCTAAATACAGTCGGGGTATGTGGCATTAGAGAACGGTGGCTTTTAAAGCGAAATGTTGCTTGTGGTGATGGCGGAGGGTCCATATGCCCTGCTGCAGGAAGTAGGAGTGATACGTGAGCTGGAACGGAAATTTAATTCGCTTATCCTCTGCTACTTAGGCTTATAGTTGTGCTTTTATTTTTACTTGATAGGAAACCTAATGCTAAAAACGACATAGAAATTCTATTCCCTTTCAGAATATTTGTTACATTTCCTCACTACAGACTTTTGGATCTTAAAGCCCTGAGCTGACAAAGGCACAAAACAAGAACTATTGGCTTAAGTTAGATGATTTATAAACCGCCGTTTTGTTGTTTCTTTACATTTTTCTTTCGACTTCTTTTTCACTGGTTTTTCTATTACTTTCCACATGATTCTGTATTATTTCTTTGTCCCCTCTCTCTCACATTTATTTCATTCTACTGAGTCCCCTTTATCATACATTCCCTTTAGTTTTATTGTGTTTTTGTTTGCCGGTTGACATATAGAGCCATCAATGTATCTTACAGAAACGAATTTGTCTTGGTCAATACGTACATCTACCATCTTTTTCTTCGATAAACGCCACCTTGCCCCTGCTGTAATGATGTGTGTAGGTGCTGCCTGGGTGTGATGTGTTATTAAGCAAGATGCTATTGTTTCGACTGGACTCTAACATACCCCCTGGGGGCAGGGGCTTCATTAGTTGTGGAGGGTAGGGCGGCCCTCCCAGAGGTCACTGTCTTCATTTGTCACTCACCTCTGTTCTTTCTTTTATAAAAGGCGCGGAGATAATATGAACAGGACGGTACGCAGCTCTGGACATAAAATGTACAATAAATCATATGCTGCATCTGATTATGTACCTCTATTAATTATGCTTATGCCAGGAATAATATGGGATTAAAAATGGCATATTGAGGAGCTTTGTGATCTGTATTCTTCACCAAATGTTATTAATGTGATAAAATCAAGGATGATAAGACGGATGGAGAATGTAGCACGCATGGGAAAAATTGAGAAACACGAAGGACTGGCGAATTATAGTTAGAAAACCCAAAGAGAAGAGACCCTGTGGTAGATGGAATGATAATATTAACGCGGTTCTTAATATAAATTGGATGAAGACGTGAATTGGGCTTATCTGGTCATGATATGGTAGAGTTTCACATTTAGGAATATGACGGTTAAATTTGTGTTTTTAAAACGTGTGGTATTTTTGGATTATGCAGTCAAGTGTCTTAACAGTGTCACTAGAGTGTCTTTGTTACATACATTCACGTGAAGAACACGCTTAAGGATAGTTTTAGGCCCTCTCGTTTTTAGCGATTTTATGACCTGGAGTGGCAGGCTATAGCCTATCGCGTATGTGGCCTGCTTCGTGATACTTCTAATAAGAGGAATGTACACCGTGCGCTACATAAATAAAAATTCACATAAAATGAGAGCAAAATAGTAGGGTTTTATGTGTCATCCAGTGTAATAACTGAGGTCACCATTAATGGATCTTGAAATTTCGTAAACATTTTCAATTCCTGTAAGCTTATTCCCATGAAACTACCAATGTTTCTTTATTTATCATAAATTCGTTATCATTAGAGCCAATACATTCGTAGAGAGAAAACGACATAATTTAGCGTGAAGAGTTTGTTCTGTTGTGGCCATGGCAGGTCTCTGAAATAATCGGACTTTATTAAGTAATTGTACAATATGCTCAAGACTGTGAATTGTAAGGGTAAGATACATTGGAAATCAATGGCTGTTTTGTTCTTTATGTCTGTCCGGGCAGCAGAGAAAACAAAAGAAATGTCGCCTTGTCACGCCTGACAAAACATCTTTTCGTAAAAATACGCTACTTCAAGTAAACAGTGGTATTAAGTAATTTTATGGATTAATATGACTTTCTAGAGCAATTTTCGGAAAATGGGATCAATTTATTGGCCATCAAGCTAAGTACAGTGTGATGCGTAATGTTTCAGTACTCGATTTGCGACGTCTAGGTTCATAAACAGTGCAGTTAGGATTGTGGTGTAGAGTAATTTTATACTGTCGTGTCTTATTAAATTGTTGTCAGGTTTACTAAGAGACTGAATCTATTGAGCCGGTAACGGTTTAAAAAATTGGCCTGGAGATAAACAACGAGAAAAGCCTGGCAATTCAGAAACGTGAAGATGCTTGCGAAACATACTGTTATGTTTGCCCGAAAGGCTAAAAAATATAAGGATGATACAATGTGACGTAAAATTATATAACTGATAAAATTAATCGAAGTGTTACATCCTGTTTATACACGTATTGATTTATTGGTCTCTACATATTAAATGTTACCAAATCCTTTTACTCCACCGCTTGTTTTTTGCAATTAAAAGTTAAAATACAAATGAAAATAAGTTTTTCCTTTGTTCGGTATTACCATAGAACTTGGAACCTTACAGTTTAAAAGAAATAAAACGGAAATATTTTCTATTAAAATAAATGTGTTAACACATTTCGTCCGGAAGGAAATAAAATTTATGGTGTAACATAAATTATATGAAAATTATAAATGGTTCTGGTGTTTATACTTCAGGGTCGTCAATGAAAAAATAGTATGGCAGTGTATAAATATGGCACGAAACTGTCATAGGCATATGTAATTTTGATGAGGAAACCTCTCGGAATTTAGCTCCAAGAATTGATGTTAGATTGTGATAAGTTTTTCTGGTCGAGTAAAGTTATGATATTAAAAATTTTGTATGTATTTCCATTTCCTCCATGCGCTTTAAATGTCAAGCCCATCTCTACTTCCGTAATTTGATGGTATTCTAATATAATACAATAGAAATGTTACAAAACTTGACAAATTATACTGCTGCGTCTTTCCACATTATTACAAGCGACGAGGACAAATGAGACTTCTTACTGCTAACTGCAGTATTCCTTTTTAATTTTCGCAACACCTTGCAATGCTGTTATTATGCCATCTTTGCACTACAACATGACTTGTGATTCTCAGAGATAGAGTCATCCAATTACTTTTTAGGTCCATGTTAATATACCGTTGCTTCTACTGTACCCAATCAAGCTTATGTTCAAAACTAAACTAGACGCAGGGTTGAGGAATGACCATAACAAATAGTTGTCGGCTGACTTGCAATAAAAAATAATTCGAGGCCATCATATGATACCTTGGAGAAATATCCTTGTCCATTAAAAATGGATATATGGCACAGAGCAGTTTTATAGATGCGAAGTAGAAGTGGCGTGAAGAGGCAGACGTCTTACTCATTCTCTCGGGCGTGAGAAGTTAATCAATTTCCGAGTGGAAAGTGATCCTGCAGATGTGTTTGGATACGGAATGTTGCGCGGATGAGTGTGCTATGTCACGAGCTCAAACCCCGATAACATAGCAACCAGATGTCTTAACCCAAAGTTCCGAAGCCGCTAGTGAACCTATCAAAGCTTATCACTGGACACGACCCTCAGATCTTTCCATCAAATTTCCACGTACACTGCATATTTTTCTAAATTTCAGTCTGCTATTCTACCGTCTGCTTTGCATCTTCTGTGTGTTTGCTCCCCTCAAAGTTTATTTATTAGTTTAATATTATGCATTAAGTATTGGTTTTTTAAATTATCCTTGCTACATGCCAAGCCCATCTTTGACCTTAATTTCGCCACACCGGAAAACCGCGGAGCGAAATTCTAAGATATTGCTAGAATTTACTTAATCTAATTTATACTTGCGTACTTATTTTCTGCAGTTACTAAACGTAGCTCAGTGTACACAGTGTTAGTTCTTGTGCCATGAATCAAATAATACCTCGTGTTATAATCAAAGCAGGTTACATTTCTAGAACTAGCCTTGGAGATGTCGCACATAATTTATTTTGAATATTCAAGGTGGATTGTGAGAGAAAATGTAGGGGGTCTGTAAGCATTGATTAAAATTTGATTTAAAAAAGACGATGACAGGTATGTTATTGGATAGAATGTCTTTAGTTCTCGAATAAACTGCTTCTGTTTCCCCATACTGAATTGCTGTTTATTTTAAACACTTATGTTTCCATGTCTCTTTGTCACGTGCCCCTTAAATTTGACAGAGTAATGTACTTGAAAGCCGATTCCGAGGGCCGCGCGGTCTGAGGCGTAGGTCTGCAGCCCCTTGATTTCTGGGATCAAGCGTTCGAATCTCTCTGAGGACGGTTCTTCGTGTCTTGTGCTTTGTATAGGAGGGGCCTCTGCGATGGACTGACCACTCGTCCAGAGGAGTCCTGCAGAATGTGGTGTGCGTATGTGGGTGTGTGGGTGTGTGCGCGAGTGTGTGTGTGTGTGCGTGTGTGTGATTTCGAAACATGAACAATGAGGCAGCCTAGGCCCGAGTTCGGGTGATGGACCACAAAAAAAATTACTCGAATTGCTCGCTTAGGGGCATCTTATCTGTACAGCCAACTTTCCAATCTTGCCTTTGTGATAATTAGATAGTTTATTCGATTTTAAATAAATTTTCTATCGTAAACTTCAGAGACAAAATAAACTAATGTAAAATTTTTGTGTCCTGAAATTAAGTTAAATAATATTCAGAAATTTAGTTATCTATTAGTAAGAACACTAAACTTCCACTGCAAAACCCAGCAGGATTGTGTTGTTTAGGGAAGTAACTGCTGTTTATTCAGAGGGCAGTATAAAACCATAGACACACTGCGTGAGCAAGATACGGACATTAAAAAAAAAGACAAAGCCATCCCATTACAGGCCTGGACAGGCCCTGAGGGTTCCAGAAAGTTGAGGCTCCCAGATTTCTAGACAATCGGCACATGAAGGTGGTAAAGTTTTCCATCTATCCGCCCCCCCGCCCTTTGCGCCCCCCCCCCCCCCCCCAGGAAAGAAACCTGGTACTCATTTATGTTAGAGGCTGAGTCGACCCCAGGGCCATAGAGCGACCAGCAGAATTATGTCAATGAAAAATTCCACTGACACGGACATTTGAATGTTAAATTCCGCTGTACGTAGATTAACCACTATGCTTAAAATGTTCGCTTACTTCAAATCTGAGCATAAAAGGCAAAATTTGTTTCAAATCCCTGCTTTAATGCTAGTAAAGTTGCACCACAGCATTGTAATTCTGCAGTCTTTAATGGCGAAACTGGAGTACACAAACCACCCTTCACTGCGTCACAGGAACGTCATAGCTCTCCACGAAACGTCCAAGAGTGTTTGTAACCGCCTTATTTACCTTCGATTCAAAACGTTTCTGGCGTCCTCCCAATATCCTCCAAAATCACCACTGATAAATGCGAAACTTATACGTGGTCATTCATTTCTGGGGTGAAGAATGAATTTGCTTTGACCGCAAATGCACACCGTCATAGAGTGATGCTTAGACGTAGGGACAAATTTGCAGAAACAATTACGAAATTAACCTTGTTTTCTGTGATCTGTTTACAGATATATCTACTGTCGCTATTCTTCTATCCTGAAGATGGAAGTTGCTATATTTGTCGACACATTAGAAAGTGTTTAACAAATGATAGAGCGCATTCGCAAAAACAGATATTATACATTCCAGCCTCAGGATTTGATGGATAAAAAATCATAATTCTGTGTTATCTATTTACGTCTTATTGGTAAATACTGTAAATTGTATATCCTGTGTGTTTATATATAACACATGTTTAAATATTCAGAACTCTGCACTTTTCCACAGCGTGTATGTATTGATTTTGTACAATTCGCACACTAAACTGTTTCATTTTTGTGAACGGAATTAGGAGACTCTTTTTTGTAATGGAGGAAAAAATTATTTCCTGCCAGATAGGAAGTGAGTTTTTAGGCGCTTTCGCTAAATTACGAAAAGAGACTATTAGCTTCGTCCGTCCGTCCGTCCGTCCTTCCGCATGCAACAATTCGGCTCTCGCTCGACAGATTTTCGCGAAATTTGTTATTTGAATATTTTTCGAAAATCTTCCGAGAAAATTCAAGGTTCATTAAAATCTGAGAAGAACAACGGATATTTTTATGCAGACCTATGTAAGTTTGTGATACTACCGCGCTCATTTTTCGTAGAATAAGAAATTTCGAAAAATATGGTACAGCCAGACAGGCCACAGATGAGAATATAATACGGCGCATGCGCTTTGCATGCTGGATAACTAAGGCTACACACACACATACCCAGACTATGTAATACTTATTGCTTTTTTATGGCAACAATTGCCACGCGAACGCGCCTCAGTGATATGTTTATATGCACATTGCCTGTCTTGCTAAATATGTAGGCCTATATGTTACATAAATTTCGTGCATAGATTCTTAAACTTTAATGAGCCTAAGGTAAATTCAAGCCCATCCCCTCGCTACCTTATATAAAAATTTATCATTAATGTAATCCTTCCGGCGCTGGGGTCGACTCGGCCTCTAACAGAAATGAGTACCAGGAATATTTCCTGGGGGGGTAAAGGCGGCCGGTGCCTAGGTCTGCAAACCTTACCACCTTCATGTGCAGACTGTCTAAAAATCTGTGCGCCTCAACCTCCTGGAACCCTCAGGGCCTGTCCAGGCCTGTAATGGGATTGCTTTACCTTTACGTTATACAGAACACGCTATTGTTTCCCGAATACACCCTCCGTCGTTGTATGACACAGAGAAATCTTTCTCCTTTCTGAAAAACAATCGACAGCCGAAGGACATTCAGTAAGGGTAACATGATATTCTTAATGGCCCTCCCTTACCCCATCCCTCGAATGTCCAAATATTTTGCTCGGCACTTTGTTTTCAAACACTTGTACCTGGTGTTTTCTGTCGAAGCCAGAGCCTGGCAGCCTGTGGCTCCCGTTATTTGCCTACATTTAGCTGTCGTCGGTCGGCTTTCTACAACTGAAAAATATTGTGATTTTGCACAGTGGTATGGAGCCTCATAGTGTTGCGTGTCTTGTGCAATAGCTGCAGAGAAGTTATCGTCCTTTTGGCAGGAACAGCAGTAGTGTGTTGTGTATCTTGTACCCACAGCGAAGTGGTTGTCTTTTTGGCTGTGCCAACAAGGTCTTGTTTAGAAAAGTGACCCCCACAGCCATTCTTGTAATTTTGCCAGTATCCGATTTCCTCATACCGTAGCCACTCTTATTTCTTCTTTCTTTACGCTTCAATCACATATTCGCCCTAGACTTTCTTTCCTTTTCATTTCGGAACATGTTAAAGAACGTACTCCTGCGTTTTCCACGTGGTTAATTTTTTCTTTTACTTCTATTGTCTAAGTTGCCACAGTAGATAACCAGTTTCCGGGGACCTGCCATCAGTGTTGTCAATAAATGACTATATCAAGTTGTTTTTTCTTGTAACAGGATATTTGATACCAGAGTCATCTGGTGGTAAATGATGATACCACAAGACGTGGTCCAGCCTGTAAGCACCTGTTGGGCACGTCATCAGCCACAAAGGCCGTCATGTCTCTTTTTGTGGTTGTTGACATCTGCTGACGTTACAAGATCGTATCTTCAAGACCAGAAACACTGTTGGCCCAGAATTTTTCATTAAGTAGATTCAGTTACCTTTGGTTGCTGTCAAAGAATTGGATTAACTCATGCGTTTAACAAGTAGGACTTCATAGATAAATTCTGCGTGTGTTTCTGTTTTTGACTGTGTCCTTAATTGTGATGACATGTGCTAAGGTTATGTAGCGTCAGTGGTATGTGAAGGAATATGTCGGGAGTCTTAGTGGAATGATACTGACATGGGAAGACAGAAGTACACTGAGAAGAACCTGAAGCAGTGACACTTTGTCCACTACCAATCCCACCTGTATTGGCACAGTTACGTCAATAGAGATGGAAGGTGGCTGTAATTTTAGTAAAAGGAATTTACGGTACCCGGTATATAAGGCCGATACATACAACCTAACATTTTAAATTCCACCCTAGAACAAACCTTGAAGGCCCAGAGGGGGAGTAGAGAGGTTTCTCTACTCCTTCTTTAACCTCGGCGCTAGACGGGGGTGGGGTGGTTAACGCCAAGCTCCGGCCGCTTTATTACCCGCCATCCACTATACAGCAGGATGGGTTGGACTCAGGTCCTGTCTAGATGGGTGCGGAAATTCTCGCCGCCACCCAGTTTCGATCCCCAGACCTTCCAAGCTTTAGCAAGTCGCTATACCGACTACCGCATAACGTCCCTACCTAGTATTACCTATGTTTATTGAATATACCTTTAATTTTGGTTCCCTAAATATTCGGCGCCTCGGTCGAATGCCCCCCCCCCCCCATCCAAAGTGTCTCTTCTTTCATTACCTTAACCCTTTAAAGACGAAGCGTATCTGTTTTGTATAAGGACTCAGTGCGTACCGCGCTGTAAACACTCTCCACTTTGGTTATAAAACCAATCTCTTAATGTTTTATAAGGCAAAAGTTGCTGTTTGTTCTGAGATCCGTACAAAACACATTAACGCAATGTGGGCAACACGTAGAATTTTTTAATGTTAAACCTGGTCGTATGTAAAACTACTGCTAGGCTTTAAAAGGTTAATGTTAAAACAGAAAGAACACTTGCACAGAATGTGAATCCTGAAGAAGTATCATGTGTTGCAATGTAATCCAGTTCTCCCAGCCTGTCAGAAGGCTGACACTTTCTCCATTTCTCAGTGAATCTATCATTGTGGTCGTTATGTGTTGGATCACTTGTTGATCGACACAGCTGTCGGTCAGTCGGTCGGGTGTTGTAATGCAGCAAGAACGCCTCTTCAAGTTCAAAATGAATTGTCCTCCATACAAGTTCACGACTGTGATTGATGTGCTTGAAAGTTGAACCCTGTAATACACCGGCAGGTGGCACTAGTTCTTAAATAAGGTGTGTGAATCACTGCACATAAATTAAGGTCGAGTATGCATAGCGATTCAACGTAAATAATTAGGAAGCCTAATGTAATCTGTGATACGCTACTGCATTGCGTAATGCTCAGATTTTACCAAGGCGTTATTTAACTTCAGAATATCATGTGATTTTTATTATCATCAACTGCCGTAAGAAGTTACCGTCTTTCCTGCGCCGATTTTCACGAAACTCATAAATCTTAAATAAAATCAAGCGCGGGTCTCTTGTAACGAATTTCACCCACGGAACAAAACAAATGTGGAAATTGCGGATAAAAATACATTTAACTTCCTCAATAGCGTATCGCTTTCACTGCGCCGATTTTGAGTGAACTGACAATTACTCTATAAAATCTGTGGTTGTTAACCAACCAACCAAACAACGAACCCACCAACTCACTAACCAACCAACCAACCAACCAACCAACCAACCAACCAACCAACTAACCAACCAACTCATTAACCAACCAACCAACCAACCAACCAACCAACCAACCAACCAACCAACTCACTAACCAACCAACCAACTAACTACCTAACCAACCAACCAACCAACCAACCAACTAACTGACTAACTTAACTAACTAACCAACCAACCAACCAACCAACGAACCAACCAACCAACCAACCAACCAACCAACCAACTGACTAACTTAACTAACTAACCAACCAACCAACTAACCAACCAACCAACCAACCAACTAACCAACCAACCAACCAACTAACCATCTAACTAACAACCAACTAACTAACTAACTCCATAGAGCAGAGGCCTTCTTGAGAAGCTAACAGTTTCTCAGCTAGCCAAGAAATTACCCGCATTATATGGGACCCGGATGTTCATTATCGCATTCACAAGAGTCCGCCACCTGTGCCTATTCTGAGCCAGCTCCATCCAATCTGTGCTCCATCCCACTTCGTGAAGATCCGTTTTAATATTATACTCCCATCTATGCCAGGGTCTCTCAAGTGGTCGCCTTCCCTCAGGTCTCCCAACCAAAATGCTGTATGCACTTCCCTTTCCCTCATACATGCTACGTGCCCGGCCCATCTCATTCTTCTCGATTTGATCACCCGAATAATATTTGGTGATGAGTACAGGTCATTAAGTTCGTCGTTATTACTTTAACGAATTTTATCTAAACCGGATGACAAATATAGAAATTTTAGCGAAAATTTTAATTACGCCATTAAGTAAGCGTGGCTTTCTCTGCCCTGATTCACACAAAACTCAAAATTCGTCACATGCCGTTAGTGGAGTCGTTTTATGCCAAATTTAACCAAAATCGGTCGAGGAAATGGAAAGCAGAAGTATAAATTTGTTGGCGTCCTTAACTGAAGTACGAGAGTCACAGAGCCGATTTTCACGAAAATTATGTCTCTTCGACAATTTTTTATAAAAAAAATCCTATACCAAATTTCATGAAAAGTTAACGAATATTTTAGTCGCTGATACTAGGTCACAGACATGTGGACGGTAGGACAGACGTGGTTTCCACATAAATATTTTAACTTCGTACAGAACGCCCAATAATTTACCAATTTGGTGATCCGTTTTTTTAACCCTTTAAAGAAGAAGCATATCTGTTTTATATAAGGACTCAGTCCGTACCGCGCTGTAAACACTCTCCACTTCGGTTATAAAAACCAGTTTCTTAATGTTTTATAAGGCAAAAGTTGCTGTTTGTTCTGAGATCCGTACAAAACACATAAATGCAATGTGGGCACCACGTAGAATTTTTTAATGTTAAACCTGGTGGTACGTAAAGTTACTGCTAGGCTTTAAAAGGTTAATTTCTGTTGGCGCATATTATGTCTGTCCTGAATTTATCGTACAAAACTGCAACCCTACACATCTGCACGGCCTAAGTATTTGCAATGAATAGTAGATAACGAGATGAGAGTTAGTGTCCCACTGCGGTCAATAGTCGAATTTATCTTTCCTGGGATGTGACACAGTTGACTTTTGTAGTTATGCACCGACGTTTCAAAGTAAACTGCTGCTTCCATCCTCACCTTATATTGGACCGTAGCTTCAATTGAGAAGAACAGTCTGTTTTCTGAACCACCCTCGGATCCTATAAATTTCTTGACCTTATGCATTTATTTGTGCTCCTCTGCTGGCTGGGAGAGCATGATTTTATATTTACTGGGTCCAGAAGTAGACATCTATACATTTCTCATGTCGAAATGTAAGAGAACGCTCCGTTTATATCCAGAACTCACGTCTATTCTCCTGACTGCTTGTCATGTCGAACCTTTTGAAATGAGATCTACAAAGGGCAACGCGTCTTCACTCTGTGTAATTCTGACTGTCGTTGTTCCAAATCTAAATTTGGGGTTCAGAAATTTCACTACAGCTCCGCACTCTACCTTCAAAACAAGTCCAACTGAATACTGCAAAGAACACTGCATAGTATTTAAAAACTGTTCGTTGGCCGTCTCTTTGTAAATGGCAAATTCATTTGTTAATCAGTGGTGATGTGTCAGATTTAGAGATTATGTAGCCTGGATGCAACTGAAATGGCCATGACGTGAAGGGATCAATGGTAACACGAAGCCGTCGTGGTTTAATTTAGCGTAAAATCATTACATTTTCACTTTTATTAGAATTAGTTTTTAAGCTGAAGGATAAATCTACAAATTTTAGGTTGCTCGGTTTGATTAGTAACCGGTTCTTCGATCGCAGATAAACGATAACTGATGCATTTAAATTTGTTTTATAAATACATGCGTAAAGATTCCTCTGTCCACGCCATGATGGCATATGGAGGGGGAAGATGTTTGACTCCACTCATTCTTAAATTCGACACTAGATGGAGACCCAGTTGGCGATACTAGGCTCACAGATTTCCATTTATTTTTATCCCATAAGAAGCACTGATTGGCAAGTAATATGCAACAGACGTCGACGTGAAGTAAGCTGTCTCCTGTCTAAAGACGCTTGACACTGATTTCTTCCGCGCCAGGATAGAAGCCTTGTTGCCACCGTGGGACAAATGCTTAAACGTCATTGATAACTACATAGGAATCTAGTGTGTGCCATCTGCTACTCACACCACAGAGGTCAGAATAAAGTTAGTTGCATCAGAGCGTTTGTGAACGTATTTTTTAAAGCTTCCTTATATATTATAAATATTTTTCGTACAGTCTACGTCAGTGTCCTTTGCATTTAAGCAGTTGTCTGACCAGTAGTTTTTCGGCGTGTCTACCATACCCTGTCATACTTGGGTCTCCCGACCAAAAGACTTCCCGCCTGTTAATAAGATATCTCTTGTATCACGTGTCGCCATCATGACTCTGTTAAAAGGAGACTGGAAAGTGTCATATTACGAGTTTATTAATTAATTCAGAGTGTACAATGTTACGCCAGCTCACGGGCATCGCCTTGTAAATAGCAGGTAGTAAGTTCTATAACAAACTGGAGCAAGAAATAACATTATTTCGAAAAGGTTGTTTTAATGAGTAAATGTGTGCATCATTAAACATTTCAGCAAAAGTAATTGCGTCCTTAAGGGTAACTAAATATATGTAAAACAGATGATCGACGTATAGGAATTGTATAGTATGGTACAGTGAATTTATTTGAAATTTGAGCAGACACTTGCGGCTATTATGAACAGGTGTATGGAATCTGACTCAATAAATATTTTCAAAACTATTTCTGTGCACGTGCAAATTTTTTGCCTATAAAAATTATCTTAAATAAAAATATGTAATAGAGGTTACAAGTGTGTGTAAAAGACTGCTGCATTTATGGGCTACCGATATAGTGGAATTGATACAACCCCAACAGACAGTGAGCTGCAGCTGTCCAGGTGTATGCTATATCCTCTGTGGCGAAGGTGGGTAGTGCAGTACCGACTCGCACTTATTCCTGGCCATTTATTGCTTTTATCTCACTCTTATATTCGTAATTATTTACTGAACTATACAACCCAAAAATAAACAAGTAAATAAATACATGAACGAATAAATAAATAAATAAATAGTATAAATTTTTAACATGTACACAAGTTACAATAAAATAAAAGAAACAGCGTGCACCCGTAATTAAAAAACTAAGAGTGTTACGTAGTTGCAGGACAAAATAATGGTGAAATGTCAAAACTTAGTTTCTTTGTACGCCTGTAGACGAAAAATAGACCTAACGGACATCATGGATAGTGACCCTTCTTAGGAGTTTAGTGGCCAATTAGCTAATTAGGGATTTCGTTTCCTATTTTGGTGTTATCGCTTACGAAGCAGCGTAGCCTGGCATGTAGTTACTGCCATTTTGGATCAACCAACAGCACTTATCTTCAGGGTACTTATGTTTTTCCAAAACCTTGGTACCCTCTTACCAGACTACACGTGTCGTATAGCTTAAGACCACAATATAAATCATCAAACTTTGAAAATAGATCTGTTCTTAGGATTTCTCATCTTTTCATGGAACCTGAATGTTTATTACCATTTTCATTAAAAGTACACCACTAGTTCGTGTCTTGATAAAATCTCGTCCACATTCTAGCATCCAAGTACTTTTATATCAATTTTAATATCATATCTGGGCTTAATTATTTCAAAACTTCTCGTCGCTTTAGCTAATCCCGTATAATCCTACCAACTTTTGGGAAGAATTTCCACTTACATCTCCCGAAACGCCTGTATGTTTTTAACAAGGCTGCATACCGTCACATTTCAGGCGTCTGTAACCTTGACTCGTAATTTACTGATACATGAAAAAATATGTAAAGTGAATAGATAAAAAAAATTAAAAGAAAAATACGTGGCCTTTTTGACGGTAAAATGTCCAATAATTTTTCTGGAGCAAGTGAGAAATGCTTTAGAATGTCGTTGAATGTCCGTAGCGATTTAGGATCGACGTGAAATGTCAAGTCTCACCGCTCATCCACCTTAACAAGTGCGTACAGGACTTTTGTGGGAAAACCTGAATGAAAAATACAGCTTTTTAAGATCTGGACGTACGTTGAAGGATAATATTAAAAAGGACCTTAAAAAGTTTATTGGGAAGATCTGGACTGGATTAGTATGGTTTAGCATAGGTACCACTCTTTTGAAACTCTAAGGAATAGGCGGGTTCCTAGCAATAGGAAAATACCTCAACTATCCCCATACCTTTTAGTTTCTCAAGGAAGACTTTGGTCAGTGGAGTTTATTAATTAGTGTATTCTGCATCAGGCTCGGTTTCTAAACAGATTCTCTAGTAAAGAGAGACAGAGTTAACAATGTAACTTAAAGCCGTTTTTGCATGAGACACACGTGTTTTTGTAATAAGTACGCAGTGTAATATCATAAATCAAACTGTCGTTTTAAGTTTTTTAATACAATACTGTTTATAATGACCAGACAGTTGCCCAGGACGCGATACAGTAACAGCACGATGTTTTATATACCCTAATACTGCAGTGTTTAATTACTGAAGCCACGTTTTCAAAGTGGGGCGATAAGGTGACTGCTTAATGTTTTATATATGCATGGCTACAGGAAACTCGCCTATCTGAGATACAAATCTCTCATCGCAGACCTTCTTCCTCACAACCCTATGATATTTGTTTACTAATGTGTCCGGGGGATGGCATGCTGCGAGAACTGTAGGAGGTAAAAGGGTGTTAGAAGTACAAGTTAGCTTAAGAGGTAAGCTCATCTCCCTCCTAACAATAACAGTAGCTTTATAAAACACCTGACTGGCTATCTCAACATCATCAAAGTTACATCCTTTTTCAACAATAGCGTGAGTTTGATATATGGTGAAGGGTAGGTATTAACACGTTTTGCGTCCGTTGCGAGGGATTCCTTGTTTTGTTCTGTTGCAAAGTGGTCAGAATAAGCATTATTTTTCTTTGTGTGAGAAACATGTAAAACAATTAGGTTTATTTGCAAATCTGTTTCATGTCTAATTAAAATATTCTGATTTTGATCTTCGCCAAAACTGAAAAATTTGTAACAAATAACTAGAGAGTTACTTTCCAAAATAACTAGGTTTATTTGCAAATCTATTTCACCTCTAATTAAAATATTTTGATCTTCGCCAAAATTAAATACTTAACTGGAAAAATACTTCCCATAGCCGTGTATGAAGCTTGTATATTCCGTCACACGAAACTAGTGTCTATAATGTACTATTTTAACATAATCTCTTCACGTGGAGCTGAAGAAAACTACGAGACACGTCAGGCAGTCAGTGTGACAGCTGATAAAGGAATGAGGAACTACCTCACACGAAAGCAGGGCAGCTAACCAATTGACAGGTTCCTGCTGGTTCTATCGATAAGGAACTGTGTGTGTTTCAGTACAAAATATTTACGTGTCACCGATTTAGAAAGGTGAAAGGAACATTTTATATAAAGGGATGTGATAACCACAGATCTCCACACACTTCACCCTATCTCTGATATTTACAAGGACAATGCAATATTTGCAGCTGTTTATTTCTGTATGGCTCGGCATGAAAGCACTCACAATTTCTCACTAATCAGCACTTTCAACAAGAAGACAGCTAAGACTCTTGTGCAATATGTTTTCATGTTATTGTACCATACATTATTTTCAAAGCCTCCTAAAATACAAGATAATTTCGTATACAGTCAGGTGTTTTGAAATCTTTATTTTGTCATGTGTTCATATATAATGCAACGAAAATAGGGTCTATCTGTAAACAATTTCATTAAATTCTACAAAATAAGCTACACAGAGGGAGATTTAAGGGGTTTTTCACAAAACCAAATATGCAGAACACTGTGTTTTGGTATGTGACATCGTATTGTGTACCAGAAGCCTACAGACTTTCAGCAGGAACCTCCTGCTTCCATCTTCACGGCAGTTACACGGATTCCCATTCCAGAAGGAAATATTCTGCGAATTATACAAAGGTTCTGTAGTGTCGGTTTATTAAAAGGCCTATGGTTGACCATATACAAAACTAACTACAGGCATAAAAAAGGCACAATTCTTCACAGCACGCGATAAATGTTTTCCGTGTCTTTCCGTGCTTCTTGAAGTGTGAATCCTTTACAAGCCTCAATGATATCCTGTCCAAAATTGTGTCCAATTGCGGGCAACCAATGGCGGACCTCCTGGTAAAGCAGTACTTGTAGTTGGAATAATGGTAACGAAAAAATGGTTTAAATTGTGAAAACTTTTATTATACCAAGTTACAAAATTTATTATAAACACATCTTTTCTTTAGCAGTAACATCGATAAAACTCACCTCCATCTTTTGCCCGTATTAAGAATGAGTGGAACCGTAACTCTTCTCCCCCTATATGCCTTATTGTAGTGTGCAGGGACAACTTTACCTTTGCTACCATTTTAATGTCAGTAAATCTAAGATTTAGTTAAACAAAGGGAAAAATCTGTTCTACTGGTTTCGAACTCAGTATTCAGCTCGCAGATCTCCGACTAATAAACTCTGCACGAGCGGACAAGCGAAGTATTTACAGGCTCCAATTACTGACTGACTAAATGTCGTATCAAGTGTCACTTGTTCCCAGCACTAGCAAGTGTTTCCTTTATGCACCACATGGAAGCTGCCTGTGGGTGCGTATCAAGCCATTACATAATAAGCACTGGCGGTTCATTTTCCATGACTAAGACGGCTGTAGCTTGAAACTGATTATTTCTCACGTTTCTAAGGCAATATACTGGTGTTTGGTCTCATTGAGGGATGTGAGTATGAAGACTGGTGTCTTCTGAAATGTGACGCCACGCAGTATAATAGAAGTTTTCGACGTTTCGGAAGAAAATACTGCCTCCAACTTCAGAACAATGTTATGTCGCATCATAAATGAGAGAGCGTTATATTCTGCATTGTTATTTTTACCTTATCTTAACATCTACCAGTAGCAACAAGAAACGTTAAAAAATTTAACGTCACATGAAAAGGATGAAGAAGCGTCATAAAAATTTCACACCCTTTTTGATTATCCGGTGAGGCTGACCACAAATTAATGTTTATGATCGTCGTGTCTACAGTGAGATAACACTATTGCGGACATCCACAGCGTCAAGGACATAGTGCCATTTTGAATAGGCTATAAAACTTCCACAGTTGATAGTATCTTAACATAATTGCACTGCAAGTGCACTTTTGCACCGGAAGTGTACTTAACAGCACAATGCACTGCAGCTTTCTCGTCTGTTTTTTTTTTTTTGGTCACATGGAAGAGATATATGACGTATATTGTTGACTTTTGTTTGTAGACTATTCATCGTTACAATTTCTTAATAAAACGTGTTTTGGAAACCGGATTCCTTTTCTTCGTCTTTCTTCACCTGGTAAAGGCAAAGCGATACCATTACAGGCCTGGACGGGCCGTTAGAACTCCAGGAGGCGGAGGCTCCCAGAAGTCTAGATAGTCGGTACATAAATATGGTAATGTTGTCAGTCCTACGCACCGGCTACCTTAACCCACCTACCAGAACATATTCCTGTTCGTCTCCAGGTGCCGAGACAAATTCTGCCAACGGAATAGGGGTCGTTGATCCATCGCGTCAGGGGCCGGTATAACGCAGTCGGTATGGCGACTCTTTAGGGGCAGGATGTTTCGGGGTCTGAAACCCGATGTTTGCAAGAGATTTTCTGTCCTCCACACCGGTAAACAGTCCCTGGGGTCCTCCCAGCCGCCTGTGCAGCGGGTACCGGGGCTTTCCTGGAGATAAAGTGGCCGGGGCGTGGCGTTGACCACCCCCACCAACCGCTGAAGACATGGCTAGTGCTATATCTCTACTTCCTGTCTGTGCGTCGTGTAGCATGTTGCGGTGTCACCTTTACTTTATCTGTCACCCATTGTGGAAACAAACGCTTTCGAAAAAGTTATGGTTCTAGAAATATCTGTTTCTTTAACATTTTAAAGCCTAGCGGTAACTTTACGTACCACCAGGTTTAACATTAAAAAATTCTACGTGGTGCCCACATTGCGTTTATGTGTTTTGTACGGATCTCAGAACAAGCAGCAACTTTTGCCTTATAAAACATTAAGAGACTGGTTTTTATAACCGAAGTGGAGAGTGTTTACAGCGCGGTACGCACTGAGTCCTTATATAAAAGAGACTCGCTTCGTCTTTAAAGGGTTAATGACGACATACGATTTTCAGAGTTCTTCGTTACGAGCAATGTTAGAATGAAGGTCAATTTCCAGCGTGTAGATATTTTGCAGTGACGTTTTTACGGTACAGCGTTACTACAACAGTTTCTGAACAGGCTGAGAATATCCACAATAAACCCAGACAGGACGTTGTGTGGTGACGGTTTTATGGACTTTATGCATCGTCCGAATAGTAAAATATTAAAAATTAATCAAAAATAAAAATCGCGACGTTTCGGAATGATGGAGGCTAGCTCTGTCTAAGGGGACCAGCTAAGTAGGAGTTCTTTCCTTCTCCCCTTCCATTCACCTGAAGAAGGAAGCAGAGCCAGCTTCCGAAACGTCACGATTTTAATTTTTAATTAATTTTTAATATTTTACTGTTCGGACGATGAATAAAGTCCATAAAACTGTCACCACACAATATTATACACCATCGTCAAAACCCTTTAGCACATACCAGATAGGACGGTTGATCGCACGGTTGACGACAGCTGGGGGATGTCCCATATGTTGCTATGGGTTAGGAGTGAGAGCCAAGGCGTGATATATTTAGCTTACATGCGATATAATGTCGCAAACTGTATTTCATTAATGTAATAACTTGGGAAAGTTTGAAGTTCTCACAGGTGTGCTCACGTAGATTAAAGTCTTGTGGGTGTGACGGTGTGTCGACTGGGAAACAGTTACGAAGTTTCGGCTCTTCATTCTGCCTTGTTCTTCAGGGTGGAAGAAGTCCAAGACTGGACTGATGATGGAAGCAGAAACATCTTCAAAATTTTTGTTAAATATTTATTAATCGACATGCCATAAATTCCTTAACGCCCGGAAGACAGCAAAATTGGAATGCAATATTGAGAAGGGTTTATAGCGGGAGAACAGACTGGGAGGGTGAGCCATTGGTGAAATTGAACTGGAAGCTTGTCCAGGGGTGGCTTTGCTATTAGTGGCGTTGTGATGTCGGCTGTTGTTGCTTTGTTGTTTTTTCCGTCGTCATCGCCGCCGTTGTTCTTTGTTTTTTTGTCGGTATTTGTGGTAATGGTGGTGGTAGTAGTAGTGGTGGTGGTAGTAGTAGTAGTGGTGGTGGTGGCGGTGGTAGTAGTAGTAGTAGTAGTGGTGGTGGTGGTAGTAGTAGTGGTGGTGGTGGTAGTAGTGGTGGTGGTGGTGGTGGTAGTAGTTGTAGTAGTGGTGGTGGTGGTAGTTGTAGTATAGTGGTGGNGTAGTAGTAGTGGTGGTGGTGGTGGTAGTGGTGGTAGTAGTAGTGGTGGTGGTAGTAGTGGTGGTGGTAGTGGTGGTAGTAGTGGTAGTGGTGGTGTTAGTAGTAGTAGTTGTAGTAGTGGTGGTAGTAGTAGTAGTGATGGTGCTGGTGGTGGTAGTAGTAGTAGTGGTGGTGGTAGTAGTAGTAGTGGTGGTGGTGGTGGTAGTGGTGGTAGTAGTAGTGGTGGTGGTAGTAGTGGTGGTGGTAGTGGTGGTAGTAGTGGTAGTGGTGGTGTTAGTAGTAGTAGTTGTAGTAGTGGTGGTAGTAGTAGTAGTGATGGTGGTGGTGGTGGTAGTAGTAGTAGTGGTGGTGGTGGTGGTAGTAGTAGTAGTGGTGATGGTGGTGGTGGTGGTGGTGTTTTAACATAGTTATAATCATCGTCATCACCACCACTGCCTGTAGCTACCTATGCTCAGAATCGAACTGATGGCCCACCACTAAGTCGCGCCTACCTCATGCCACACGGCGTGACTTAGTCGCCGCGTAATTACGAAAGTCGTCACTCATTATGACGCCACCGAACGAAACAGCCTGCTGCAAATTTCCTTTAATCTGAGAGCCACAGAACAGATGGCTATCTCGCGGAAGTGGAGCGAAGGCAGGCCAAATGGGAACAGAAGCAATTAATTTTGTTGCTAGTGACGTTTCATGTGTCATTTGTTTGATATCTGAAGTTAATGAAATTTTGTGAAAAAAAAATTCTTTAGTAAATACACAAAATTTTTTGTCTTTTTCTAAATATATATATATATATATATTTCAGACCGAGATATTGGTCACTTCTATATACACCCCGTTTTGTGATACTTCGCTCGATACCCGATAATATATTTCTTACAGAGTAAAAATTAGGTAATTAAATTTCTGTGTGATGACGTAGCCTACTATTGTTTTACCATAGCAACAAAAAATTTTGTATCTTCTTAGATTACCTGCAGGTAAAAGTGACGTTATTGCCTTAGCACGCCACAGAGGCATTCAGGATGAATAGAAAAAGCGGTGCACAGATTTTACAAAAATCTAAAAGCAACTTCAAAACTCCAGCCGCCAGTTGAGGGCCCTTAAGTAAATTCCAGTCTGATGATACGCAAGTATTCGACGTCCATGCAGTTGCTTGGTTCGATACTAGTCGTGGCTCCCGCGCTGTAGAAATCCTATTAAGCCGCAACTGAGCGGGCTTCATTCAATTTGCGACACACAGTAACAGCGTAGAGTAAAACGGAGTCCAAGATCCACGCCTTGAAGATGCGTGAGGTGTAGAGGTCAAGATTTACATATTCTTAATCACGGCATTAGAGGTGACTTGTTGCATTCACGTTCCGGCCGTTATACCCTCAAGAAAAGAGGCGTAATATAAACGTGGGAGGTGAGAGTGCCTGAGGGGCCAGTTTGGAGGTAATGAAGAAGAAAAACAAGAAGAAGGAAACAACCCCTACCACTGCCCCTGCCCCTTCCTCTGCCTCGTCGCCTGACCAGTTTTTACACAACTTTTTGTTTGTAAACAAAAAAACCAATAAATTGTTAAGTCTGATGCATCTAAATGCGTGTACTATCAATCCAAATCTTGCATTTCCATCAGTATATTGATTGTAGAATATTTTTATTTTGGGATGTACAGTGGTTTTACCTTTTGAAAGATAAAGTAATGTATTACTGTGACTGTATTACTGTACAGTATGCTTAATTTCTTATTAATATTAATTAATCAACTTTAGGTTAATTGTAATTGTGCTTGTATTGTATTTGTATGTGTATTGTATTGTATTTGTAAATGTATTAGTATTGTAATTGTATTTGTATGTGTATTGTATTTGTAAATTATTAGTATTTTAATTGTGTTTGTATGTGTATTGTATTTGTAAATGTATTAGTACTGTAATTGTATTTGTATGTGTATTGTATTTGTAAACGTATTAGTATTGTAATTGTATTTGTATTGTATTCGTATGTGTATTGTATTTGTACATGTATTAGTATTGTCATTGTATTTGTATGTGTCTTGTATTTGTAAATGTATTAGTATTGTAACTGTATTTGTATTGTATTTATTGTGTGAGGTATGTGTCTTTCTTGTTTTTGTAATTTTGTGTGCTGTGTTTTGTTGAGTGTTGTGTGTTATTTTGTGTGTTGTGTCTTACTGTAATACCGCTGCCAGCAGGTACAAACCCATTTGCAGTCAAAATAAATAATAATAATAATAGATTTTATAAAACACGTAAAAAGACAAAATTTTTCTTGTCTACGCCACGAAGGTGTATATGAGAAGTGGAGGTAGAGCTGCACTCATTCTGAACCTCTAAAGCGGATGGACATGAGTGGTCAGCCTCACGCCCTGGCCGATTTATCCCCCGGAGTCAGAATTGAATAGGTTGCTGGGCGGGCCCCATAGCCGGTCTGGACGTTTTGGAGAAGTGAAAAATATCTTTTTCTTACCGGGATTCGAACACCTGACCTTCCATCCCGTAGCCTAGTCGATATTTTAATACTAACTGGACAACGGCCCGATATGACTGGCCGCGAACTGCATTTTGATAATGCACGGTTCAAGCACAGTAACTCGAGTTTAAAGCGAACCATAGATACAAGTGTACAGGTTTTCTAGGTGAGTGTTGCTTAAATGATTGCCGTTTGACCTATTACGCCGTGTGTCATAAGCTAGGTTCAGCATCAACATGAAAAAACTAACTAACTCCATGGAGCAGAGGCCTCCTTGAGAAGCTAACAATTTCTCAGCTAGTCAAGAAATTCCCCGCATTTTATATAACCCGGAGGTTCATTACCGCATTCACAAGAGCCCGCCACCTGCCCCTGTCCTGAACCAGCTCAGTCCAGTCCATACGCCATCCCACTTCTTGAAGATCCATTCTAATATTATCCTCCCATCTATGCCTGGATCTCCCAAGTGGTAGCCTTCCCTCAGGTCTCCCCACCAAAATTCTGTATGAACCTCTCTTTTCCCCATACGTGCTCCATGCCCCGCCCATCTCATTCTTCTCGATTTGATTACCCGAATAATATTTGGTGATGAGTACAGGTCATTAAGTTCCTCGTTATGTAGTCTTCTCCATTCCCCTGTCAACATGAAGCAAATGTAGTCACCATGACAATGGAGGCAGCATGTTTCTGCGAAACGCCGGAACAAACAAGCGTAATCTTAGGTGGTGTAAGAATCCAGAAAAATAATTTCGATAAATTGAGACAGCGAATACAGCATAAAAAACCAATACATTTTTTGTCGAACCTTATGTCTGTTGCTACGTAATTCCATAGTTCCTCTGTTTTATTTTCATTCTCTGCATATACTCATTTAAATCTATTTTGCTTCAGTTGCAATACAGAGACATTGCCTTACAGCATTTTATGGATCCCTCTTGACTTTGGGGTCCCCCTATTTCAGACAAAATGTACCCTAAACCAATTTTAGTTGTACGTAATGCCCCAATGCCCTGAGGGTAGTGGTGCACCTCATGTGTTCCCAACAATAATATTGTACCCTCCTCATCCTCCTTCCTCCTCCCGCTGGTATTGCTTCTCTACAATAAGTACAGTCTCTCAAACTGTCAGATAGTTTCGCGGGAAATGTAGCTGTGTGTATACATGCTCGCCACTTGAATGACTCAGTGCTACAAGGGCACAAGTTACATTTATACAGCCTTGTTAATAATTTGGTATAGAGACAAATGACTGCTCCAGGTTCTAATTATCGGGGACAAATTTGGCTATGTTATCGAGTGGACTGGAGACTTGGTTTATCCATTCTAAGAAAAAATACTAGAAAGCAGCACCTACAAAACTTTGTACTTTCTGAAGTTTCATTGCGTCTTTGTTTTAGTGTTTCCCGACGTTTCGAAGTAACCTGTCGCTTTAAAATTCAGTGGTCTATGATGGATGTATGAAAAAGTAAACTTTGAAATCATAGACTCCTTCGAGACTCCAATTACCTGGAGCAACAGCGTCAGATCCCACCTCTTTGAAAACTTCACACACCGCATTCGTTTTTTTTTTTGGTGCATGTTAGTGAAATGTAATGGCTGATATTCCCGAAAATAAATAGCAAATGTTTATTATTATTATTATTATTATTATTATTATTATGCCGATCCCAGTGGCCGCGCAGTCTAACGCTTAGGTCTGCGGCCGAGTGCTTGCTGGGATCGTGGGTTCGAATTCCACCGGGGACATGGTTGTTTATCTCTTGTGAGTGTTTGTGTTGTCAGGTAGAGGTCTCTGCGACGGGCCGATCCCTCGTCCAGAGGAGTCCTACCGTCTGTGGTGTGTGAGTGCGATCAAGTGAAAAATAAACAACCTCGACACCTACTGTGAGTAGGTAGAAGAGGGAAGGACTACGAAAAGAAACAAACCAATTATTATTATTATTATTATTATTATTATGGCACTGCAGCTGGAATTGATGCACTGTCTGATTAAAAAACATCCTAGACACTCCGTCTAGAATAATGACTATGTTTCCGGCCTTAGATAAGAAGGAAAGAGTGTCAAGTGTTTCTAATGGTCTCAGTAGATAAAAAAAAGACGATTAAGCGGTAGGTATGAAAGCAATGCAGACGTGTGGACACACTCGAAGAACACACCTACTTCTGACTGGGACTTCGTTTCATAGTCCTTCCCTCTTCTACCTACGTATTCACAGTATGTGTAGAGGTTATTTTCACTTGATCACACTCAGACACACACCACAGTCGGTAGGACTCCTCTGGACGAGGGATCGGCCTGTCGCAAAGACCTCTACCTAACAACACAAACACTCACAAGAGACAAAAATCTGTGTCCTCGGTGGGATTCGAACCCACGATCCCAGCAAGCGCTCGGCCGCAGACCTACGCCTTAGACCGCGCGGCCACTGGGATCGGCGACTAGAAATTAACTAACAAAAGTGCTTCATTAAATTATAGTGGATCAATTAAGTTATTCCAGATAATAGAATGAAAAAATATTTTTCACAAAACATATTTTTTCCAAAACAAAGACCAAGCAAAGAAAATAAAACTAGGACAAAGGGTGCAGTTTCGTATTCAATATAAGCGGAACCTGTCTTTTGTTGGTGTATCGAGCTGTGTCAAAATATTGAGGCGTTCCGAGATGTCGGAGTGAGTCATTTGTGGCCTGCCACAAGGTGTTTATCATTTTGAAGTAAATATGTGACAAAGAAACACCTGAGAATTTGAATGTGCCACTAAGTGAAAACGTTAGCTTCATGAATTTTGTGTTTACTTCGATGGATGAGGGTTAAACAACTCTACGTCACACACTTATGTTTATACCGCTATGATTACGCTTAATTAATAGTTATGCTGTTGGCATTTTCCCTGGTCAATCAAAATTCGTGACATAATACAGTGTGCTCCTTTTTTCGAGTACCTGAAAACGAGAGTTTTCACGCGGTGCTCCGGCATTTGGGGACTTCCTAGGAGATAAAACTGCCGAGTTTGAGCGCAAGATAAACGGAACTCCCCGCATTACATGTCTGATGTATATAAACCATATGAGACTGAACACTGAAAGAGGGTTGCAACACTTCCTTCCAAAGCATTAGCTATATTTAGATACCACTAACACGTACTGCCTTATCCAAACCTGTAAAGTGATTGCTTATTGTCGTAGGTGTATTACCGTTCAATCGCAAATAAACCATTACCAGAAAACTTTGCCTAAATTTCCAAATGTTGCGTTTGATAAATCAGATACACTAGGAAGAGCCCCTGAAATGCATTTTCTTTCGGATATTGTTTAAATGTAGGTTATAACTTACATTGGGATTAGAAGCGACAGATGTAATATATAATATGCTTGGTTTGTGAGTGATTCACAACTTGGAATCACGTGAATAAATGTCTGCCTCTTGGCGCATGCGCAGAGTAAAACATTTTCTGCCAGGCAGTCTTCAGCTTTTAACAGTTGTTTTATTTCCTATTGTGCTGCTTTGTATGTACATTTGTAACATTTATTGATGAAATAAGTAATTCAAATTTAACTGCACTCTTTTTTGCTGATGGAACGTTACTGGTGTCATTATGTTGCGTAATTGTTTTCAAGTAAGCTTATATTGAGAGAGGACTGTGTTTCTTACAAGTGTTCGTTTTTATTTGATTAAGGTTAAAAATCCTATTTATTGGCTTCTATTTTTTTCAGTCCATCTTTTTGAAGAATTAACGCCATAATAAATAAATAAATAAATCATTAATATTACAATTCAGATATCTTAAGAGTTAAGGACTAATGGAGGGGCTGGTCAATTTTCAAAACTGATAAAGTGCATTTACTGAAAACAATACTGCAATATTTTGAAGCCCGTTTCCCAGTTTTAAACAAATGTGTCTTTGCAATAGAGTGAAATTACGTGTCGGCCTTGTGTCTTCTAACGTCACATAAAAGTGGGCGCTGGAATTCAAAACTGGAAGTTTTATAGTCTATACATCTACTACATCTAAAATTAAAATTGAATTGTGAATTAATAAACACATGCAGATAAATTAATAAATAAACATGAACTGCCTTCTCCAAAATTGCCAGGAAGGTTATGGTTTCCATCCAACGTCCTAGTCCAAGTGCATGGAATGAAATTTCTGTACGGTAGTTTGCCGAGAGTGTACAGCGGAACATTTACCTCCGTCTACCACCGAGGTTAGAATGTGTGGAATTACGCCTCCACTCCCCTGTACAAGTATGCCTTCATGGCATGAACCGTTTAACCGGGACGAAATTTGCCTCTACTTCTCAATTCATAATACGAGTTTTTCTCACACTTTATGTCACTTTTCCCTTCAAAAATTTAAAACATTGTGATGCTGGGGTGCATAACACTCGTTAGGGTTGGAACACTCTATAAGGTGAATATGAGTACAGTGTTATCCCTGTATGCGACATGAAGGCATAGAGATTGGCTGGAGTTTTAAATCCATTTATTCTTAATCTTCGTAGTAGGTGGAGGTGAGTGGTCAGGCTCACGTCCCGGGCACTTTACCCCGAAGAAACAGCCACCAGTATAGATTGAACAGGACGGTGACTTAAGCAGTCGGTCACTTCTAGTCACAGTAACATCCATCGTCGCCTTCTTAAAATTTCAGCGACAAAGTTAATACTTGTGTCCTAAAATATGTAATGAGTTTTGTTTATCCACCCCTGCCAGACGTCCAGGTTGCCAAAAACCATATGTTGCTGGAGAAGTATTGACCTATCAACCCTTAATTAATCTTATAGAATTTACCGTGACTTCATTTGAAAAAAAACACCTTTCTCATCTGGATCATTAGTGTTTCAGCTTGTCCAGGTCATTATTTGAAATACGTAGCAACAGCAGTCGTGTTTACGACTTAGCCAACCCAGGCTTCCTCCCCTCTGTGACAGGTGACAAATTAAGGTGGATGAGTGGAAAATACTTAGAATATTCCTTGAAATTAATTCACCTTCTTTTTTTGCAATTTTGCCGCAAATTCCGGACGGTTAATTTCAAGTCCAAAAGATACATTCACATTATGTAGGGACATTATTTTATCTGACAACTGTCGATTTTCATTTCCTGTTAGCTCGTTTATTGTGTTATTGTAGTAGACACTAGGCAAGGCACAGTAGAGCGGGCAAAGATTAATGACAGTTGTCATTTAAACTAAGGACATTCTAAAATGCGATGGGTAGTAAGTCTGTTTAATGTATCTTGTAGGCCAGTGGTATGTAACAGTAATTAGTATGGTGAGGATTAATTACAGAATGTGGATAGTTGCGGTTTTTCTTTGGTAGAAATATCTGCTACGTAGAATTTTTGGCTGGCGAATGATTAAGAAGTTGTTGATACCTGTTTATGTTAGATTCGAAGAACTATGTGTGACAACCTTGTCTTCCAGGTTGCTATCCAAAGACACTGAAATTAGGGTATACAGAACTGTAATTTTACCTGTTGTTTTGTATGGGTGTGAAACTTGGTCTCTGACACTGAGGGAGGAACAAAGACTGAGGGTGTTCGAGAATAGGGTGCTGAGGAGAATATTTGGGCGTAAGAGGGACGGGGTGACAGGGGAATGGAGAAGACTACATAACGAGGAACTTAATGACCTGTACTCATCACCAAATATTATTCGGGTAATCAAATCGAGAAGAATGAGATGGGCGCGGCATGTAGAACGTATGGGGGAAAATCGAGGTTCATACAGGATTTTGGTGGGGAGACCTGAGGGAAGGCTACCACTTGGGAGACCCAGGCGTAGATGGGAGGATAATATTAAAATGGATCTTCAAGAAGTGGGATGGAGCATGGACTGGACTGAGCTGGCTCAGGATAGGGACAGGTGGCGGGCTCTTGTGAATGTGCTAATGAACCTCCAGGTTCCATAAAATGCGGGGAATTTCTTGACTAGCTGAGAAACTGTTAGCTTCTCAAGAAGGCCTCTGCTCCATGGAGTTAGTTAGTTAGTTAGTTAGTTAGTTAGTTAGTTAGTTAGTTAGTTAGTTAGTTAGTTAGTTAGTTAGTTAGTTAGTTAGTTGGTTGGTTAGTTAGTTATATGTGACAACCAAGAGGCTCAACTTGAAATTGCATCTCATGAACAATGAATGTTTGGGGCTGTGTTTACTTAATTAAGTTTTCTGAACAAATTCATAACCTCACATTATTCTGTTTGTTTCCCTCAATAGAATGTTTGTTTCTCTTCTGTTTTCGCAATGGCCTTGCTTTGAGGTGAAAGGGTAATGGCTCCGCTTAACATGTTAACAGGTTATGAAATCTAAATCAGAAGTTTAATAAACCTGTTTTTGTTTAAGTACAAAGCCGTGCCTTTTAAACACACACCTTTCATATCAAAATATTTGTAACCAAGTTTGGAAATTGGGTCTGTCACACAATCTCACAATTAGTTTTCTAATGTAGGTGTAACCCCAAGAAAACTTTTAAATATCTCCTTTAAATAATTTAATTCTAACACTTGTGTTCTGGTATCAGAAATCCAATTCTAAATTATTTTTTTACGAATAAAGTCCTCACAAAACCTACAAAAGGAAGTTTACTGAATGTTGCAATGTAGACGTTCTTTGCATTCCAGAACTTCCGATACACAGTCTCCGACTATAATTACTAATAGTTCTCGCCGTTTTCCTCAGTATCTACAGGTAAATTTTGGAACAGCAAAATATTTTCTAGAGTGCATACCTTAAACTTGCCATCTTGGATATTATTTTCAACTGTGGATACAAACGGGTCTATTTAAGAGGAATGGCGTGCTCAGATATACGCAGGCTATTTCAGAAACAATAGGTCTAGATATAAATAAAATAACGCCTCATTTAATGCTCTTGAAAATAGTTAAATATGTGAGGGGGTGTAATTTCCCGAAAACTGAAAAATTTAAATACGCTTGAAAAAGCACTGGCGGTTATTCTCGCAACACAGCCACAGAAGCCAGCAACATCGGATACCCAAGTACTGTACAAATGTTTAATATGCAAAAACGTATGTATTTTAAGCGGTGGGGAAAGGGGGGGGGTGTCTACAAGCGTTCAATGACAGGTAATCCTTTTTTCCCCACAAGAATTTTGCCCATCGCAGATCTCCCCAGCAAGCAGTGATAAGACCCCCTAACCCCCTGCACTGTATGACGAATCATTCTACATGTCATTTAGTCATACTGACACAATCTGATTTCTATAAATAATATTATTAACCCTTTAAAGACGAAGCGTATCTGTTTTATATAAGGACTGAGTGCTTACCGCGCAGTAAACAGTCTCCACTTCTGTTATAAAAACCAATCTCTTAATGTTTTATAAGGCAAAAGTTGCTGTTTGTTCTGAGATCCGCACAAAACACATAAACGCAATGCGGGCACCACGTAGAATTTTTTAATGTTAAACGTGGTGGTACGTAAAGTTACCGCTATGATTTAAAAGGTTAATAAATATTACCTCACGCGTTATGAATTTTTTTCGCGTCTTTTATTAATATTTGTAGGTAGAATACACAAATTTCCATTTTCACGACTCTATCTATTCCCGTTTAAGAATTCCCTATCTTCCTATCCTATTGATACCGGCGATTTTCCACAGGCTAAAACAGTCGGAGCGTCAAGCTAAGCACTCAATTCAGAGCCGATATTGAGAGCTACACTACCTTGTACGCCTTAATCCCCAATCCTATTGGCCGCGCGATGTAAGGCGTGTGTCTGCTGCCGTTCGCTTCCTGGGATTGCAGGTTCGAATCCCACCGGGGGCATGGATGTCTGTCTCTTGTGAGTGTTGCGTGTTGTCAGGTAGAGATATCTGCTGTGAGCTGATCACTCGTCCAGAGGAGTCCTACCGAGTGTGGTGTGTCTGAGTGTGATCGCGAAGCCTCGATAATGGGGAGGCCCTGCCCCACTGGGGGCTGTTGGGCCATGGGAAAAAATACGGTTTAACCCCATGTTAATTATCGTCATCTGCACTTTTTTGTTTTAACCAAAATTTATCAGTTTTTGCTGCATGTATTTGGGGTCGACCATACGTTATTTTACTGTTGCTGAACTGTGAACACCATACAGATGAGAATACAATTTTGCCTACATTGTGATTTTCTTCACCACGTCTTCTCTAATCTCACAACAGTATTAGAGAAGTCATATTTTAAATAAACAACTTGTTAGGATTTGTCAATGCAGAGCGCTACATTACCGACAATGGCGTATCGCTCTGTTTTGCTCCCAGGTTGCAATGTTTGCTCCCTTCCCATCTCCGCAGCATGCCGCTCATCAAAACGGGTTTTGTTTGCTGACAGTAGTCATCATAAAACATCCTCTTCTGATTGTCTTTCTAATCATGCCACTTGCTCATTTGCTTATCTGTGTGTAATGTGTACACTACATTAGTTTATCTAAATGAAATTGTTAGACAACTTAGGGCAAGTTGTTTGTTACAATAGAATTAGCACTGCCCCTGTAATGATTATGTAAACTGGGACTACCAACAGCAAACCGAAATTATGTCGCTTTGCGTTATAGTTACTGCAGTCAAATCTGGCTGTGGTAGAGTGTGTGTGGATTCCGGTGTTTGTTACCTACAAATTTTCTAATCTTTAAAGTGTAAAGGTAAAGGTAAAGCAGTCCCATTACAGGCCTGGACAGGCCCACAGGGTTCCAGGAGGTCGAGTCTCCCAGATTTCTAGACAATCGGCACATGAATGTCGTAAGGTTGTCAGCCATACGCACCGGCCGCGTTTACCTCCCAGAAAATATTCCTGGTACTCATTTCTGTTAGAGGCTGAGTCGGCGCCAGGGCCATAGTGCGGCCGACAGGATTATGTCAATGAAAAGTTCCAATGGCGCCATCGGGAATCGAACCCGCGACCTTCCGGTTTGTAGCCCCGATCTTTAAAGTGTATTTGTTACTAACTGGGGAGGTTGCGGTAGTCTGTGTCCGTAGTAATTACAGCAGACCCATATTTATTCCTTGCATCTGTGATATTTCTGGCCGAGCTAATATAAATGGAACAGTTAAATATTTCTAACAAATGTTTAGGCTTACTAAGGGAGAGGTAATTCCAGTTAGCCTGCTATACCGAAATGTAGACGCAGCTGTGTGTTGGTAACACTGCGGAGTGTCCTGTTAATAAACCAACAAAAGATAAAACTTCTAGGAATAAAGTTTTACGTCACAAATATAAACCGAATTCCTATTTTTTTTTTAGTTTGACATCGTCTACCTGCTCTTTGTAGGTGCAGAGATTTATTGTTGCGTCTGATCACACACATGGACATATGAAAACTCAGTAGGTCTCCCGTGGACGAGGGAGCGGCCCGTCGCAGAGGTCTGTACCTGCATAACACACAACATTTACCAGAAACTGATATTTATGCCAGAGACGGGATTCGAACCCGCAGCCCCAGCAAGTGAGTGGCCTCAGACCTACGCCTAATACCGCGCGGCTACCAGGCTTGGCAAATTCCTGTATCAAATAGGAAAATATTAAGTTTGCCTTATAGAAACCAGTTGGTTAACCTTTTAAAGCCTAGCGGTAACTTTACGTACCACTAGGTTTAACATTAAAAAATTCTACGTGGTGCCCACATTGCGTTTATGTGTTTTGTACGGATCTCAGAACAAACAGCAACTTTTGCCTTATAAAACATTAAGAGACTGGTTTTTATAACCGAAGTGGAGAGTGTTTACAGCGCGGTACGTGCACTGAGTTCTTATATAAAACAGATACGCTTCGTCTTTAAAGGGTTAATTGTTTTTATGAAAACAGGTTGTGTCTGTTTTGAGTAACGTGACCAAGACATAAATATAGTCTGTGGGTAAAATAAAAACTTTTTAGTTTGGTATAGGTGGCATCGATCCCAGTGGACGCTCGGTCTAAGGCGTAGGTGTGCGGCCGAGCGCTTGCTGGGATCGTGGGTTCGAATCCCACCGGTGGCATGGATGTTTGTCTCTTGTGAGTGTTTATGTTGTCGGGTAGATGTCTCTGCGACGGGCCGATCCCTCATCCAGAGGAGTCCTACCGAGTGTATGTGTGTGTCTGAGTGTGATTAAGTAAAAACAAACAACCCAGACACCTGCTGTGAGTAAGTAGAAGAGGGAAGGACTACGAAACGGATAGGTGGCACCCATATTAAAGGCTGTCTCTTAACATTAAACATGAGACTCGTGTATTAATTTTCTTTAAAAATTTGTACTTTTTTTTATAAATCGCCACAAAAGCAAAGTCCAGTCATGAAGTTTTCTAGCTCTTTGGTACTTAACGTTCCTTGCACCCTTGATGACTTTCCTGCAGTAAATTCATTCCCAGTTTTAATGCATTCATAGTTTCTTCACTGTTTACAAAACGACTGGGGACACTGGGGGCAGTGGGGGCACTGGTGTCACTGGACATAAATAATCCTGCCTGTCGCACTATGGCCCTCGGTTCGACTCAGATTCTAACAGAAATGAGTACCAGGAATATTTCCTGGGGGGTAAAGGCGGCCGGTGCGTATGGCTGACAACTTTACCACCTTCATGTGCTGACTGTCTTGAAATCTGGGAACTTGAAACCCCTGGAACCCCCAGGGACAGTCCAGGGTTTGCTTTATATTTACCCATGAAAAAATTTCTACGGTCTCCAGTTGTTCATTACAACTGGCCTCATTACATTCTAATATTTTAGGCTTCTTTCAAATAAAATTTCTTCCATCATTAGCGAGGTCTTCCAATATGTCTCTTTCTTTACGGTTTCCCTGCCAAAGTTGTATATATAATTCTTGTTTCATTTCCAAGGCTTTTCACAACTGATATGGCAATTCTGCGTGGCAAAGTTTATTCGTGTAATCGTTCTCTATTTCAGATCTCATTCGGTCATGTGTTCGTCTGATCTCTCTGGTTAAGTTTAGTGTCACTCTTACAGCCGTCTTTTGATATGTTTCAAGTACATTTTATATTCAAAACAATAGCGCCACTGCCCACAGTCTGTGATTGATTTTAACATTCTATGCTTACATTCTGATACCCGACATGTAAACTTACTTTGTTTTGAAAGTTTTTGCGAAGCTGACTCGATCTCGTGACTGTCCACAGTGTACAAACACAGCCTTACGTGCTGTATTCCCACTCTGATGAATCTATTTCCCCACAGTGCGCCCTGTAAACCCAGCCGAGACTAATGCCAGTTTCACGGAGCCGATAAAATCCGCCCCCATGTGGTGCCAGCAAGAGCCGTTCCATGGAGGTTGCAAAGGAGTGGTCTGATTTTGTTTTATAACAGAGGTCTCAGCCCGTAATTCATTTCTGGGGAATTTGGGAAGTAAGAACAAGGCTTGAGTGCGCTTTCTTTGAAGACCTCATATACAAGTAACAGGTTCGGGTTAGACTGCAAATAAAGGCATAAGTTTTTTAATTCTCTGGGTAGAGACGTTTGCGTTAAGCTTCGTAATCATTTACCATAATGCACATTCCTTGCAATAGATTGATTATACAGCGCTGAATCAAACAAATTGCATAATAGATAATACTAGAGATTTGACACTTATGTTCCTCTCACGTGTTTTCGACTTCTGCAAGGTTATCTTCACGGAGCTATATGCAAGGACATAAAAGTATTGCAAGTTGTGTCTAAGATGTGCGTTTGGAGGAAAATATAATATTTTTATTTAAAATTATTATGAATACGTAAAATGTAAATCCATTAGCAAAAATTTTACAATTCTAAATATTACTTAATTTAATTTAAGTAATGTTTATCGTAAAATATTTGCTAACTGATTTACATTTTACGTATTCGCAACAATTTCAACTGACTCTAAGCCTACTGTATTTTTACTCCACATACGCATATCTCAGACCGAAATATTTTGTACTTGTATGCGTTGGTATATACCTCACTAATGATGACCTTGCAGAAGTCGAAACGTGTAGGGTAGACACTGTCAACTTATTATTTTTGATTAGCCAGTTATTGGATTAAATATTTTATAATTCTTAATCATTTTTCTAGTTTATCGACCGCTATATCTGTTCTTGTTTTTACAAATTCACCAACTTCTGGTGTTGCCTCAGTAACTGCTAGCTCTTTTAGCTCTGTATTGCAAACTTCCTTTCAAGGTTCCAGTTTTCAGCATGAAAAATATTTTCCTAACCATGATGTTTTAACTAAACCTCTCATTAAGGCCACAGTTTTTAGTGGAAGTAGAAATCGAAAATTTAAAATTGTTTAGCTAATGTTAATGCTTCTTGGGAAGTAACATGCAATACGCTTCCAAATAACAACTTTCATAGTCATAGGTTGATTGTGACACTAAAGCAGATAGAGATGAAAAGTAAATGGTGCCATCTGGTGTCAGGTCAAGATAATTAGCACCACCAAAAAAAAATGGCAAATCCACACAAAAAAGGATATTACGTCATGGATTTACATGACAGAAGCAAGCTGCATTACAATGTGTTTTACGTAACTGCATCCTATATAGGCTACGTAAGCACACACATGTGGAATGAACGCATGTTGACAGGTTATACATAGTTCTGTAATTTCAAGAGTCTAAACTGGGTGACAAGTTTTGACATCATCTACCAAACCTTGCTAATATCTTCCTAAATTATTACGATTGTTAAGGTGTTCCCTCAGCAGCCACCCTGGTCTCCGGATCTCTGAATTTTATAATCATTGCTGACTGCGACTTGCATTGCAAAAAAAACTATACTCTTTTTCAAATAACCCAAATATATTATGGTAATTTGCAGGGTGTGGGTTTGTTGTGACGCCTTACACATGTTCCAGTCTGTATACAATATAAAACACATTCCTGTAGTGTTGCATGTTGCCGTGTATTTTAAGTAACCACGAATACAAAGACATCCTTCTTTTAATCAAAGAAAAATTTTCGGTATATATATTTTAAATACTTGATTGACATAAATCTGATATATTTTACTTCCTTTAATCTGTATGTTCATATGTAACTTTACACTGTGTATAAATAATTGTTTTTTGGTTTATGCTATATAGCATTCATGACACTTCTCTTTACATTGTGTGACTCCTTGATAAAGGATATTTGAGGGCAGAAGCATGTCTCAGTTTTAATATAACGTAGACAATTAGGGGGTTTCCATATGGGCAATGTTTTTGTTGGTATAACTCAATTTTTAAATCACACCCTTTTGTGGAAGATGAAAAGAGGTGCGCAGCTGTAATGCTGTGTTTATTTTTACCGCATTATGGACACAACAAGAGCAAAATTTTGAAATGTATTATTTAAACACCCGTTGGATACCTTACTTTACTCTATTAAGTTAATATTTAGGCTTCTCCGTCTTGGATAACAAACTAATAATTGCCACCAATGTTTCTTATATTGCAGATTAAGTCCTTTGGTCTCCATTAATTCAGGATTAATTACATGACGATGTTGGAAGGACTGCCACTGGGCGTTTAGCTGATCGGGTGAGTTGTATATATCCAGATATTTGAATAATGTTGCTGAAAAGGGTACAAATAAGAAGAGTTGCGATATATAACTCTGTAGAAGATGTCTCAGAAGGGTGTAACATTTACTATGAAAATTTGATTTGATTTTAGATATATTTGCTAAGTAGACAAAATTAAAGAGGGTACCCATGATTTAAAAGCTAATATGTGAATATGATAATATGTGAGGCGTTCAGGATCCCTTGCTTATGGGATCGGCTCTTCTAAGAGCCTTCTCTTAGAAAACACAACACGTTAAACTGTACATAATATAAATCTGAACGATAGGCCTAGGTGTATAAAAAGAGACACACGTCCAATTGTGTATAAATACGAAGATCTACGTAGAGAAATTTGAAACATTTTACTTACGTTAGGTTTACGTCGGATTTGATTTGATTTTATGTAAAATATTACAGAATTCTGTATTCCAAATATTTCTAGCTAGCCAATTACACAAGCAGATTTATTGCAATTTCAAATATCTCTTAATTCATTTATCAAAACTTTTATAATCCTAAACACATTGCGTTGCTTAATATTGCCTGGAGTTCTCATTCCGACGCCCTCCGGCTTTACTCTGCAGGTGGCTGAACCTTTGCGGTCGGGTGGGAGGGGGAGTTTGCGGAACAAATTCAAATTCATCGCTTCAATTGGATCAACTTTTGTGACGGGACGGGCTGTTCTTTAGGGGCGATCGCGGGTCATTAATTACGTTACAGTCCGTTACTATGATAACCGTGACTAACGCTGTGGGTTATAGCTCGCTTTTTGTATTCGCGAACGTATTGGTGAGATTGCTGTAGGTACTTGGTTACAGGTGAAAGCTCTGTGCGGATGTTCGCATGTACAGGACGGCATTACGGTGGGTGTTAATGAAAGTGTTGTGGCTTCTGTACACTGGAATGTGACCTCAACTAACATGATGGTCAGTGGGCCACTGGCGCTTTATTTCTGTGCATATTTTCTGAATTATCTTTTAGGAGCAGCAATGTCACGTGTAAAATAGTTAACACGAGAGGCTGGGGCCCGAAATTCAGCTGTCACGCCGTGGCGGCGGCGGCGGTGGTGGTGGTGGTGGTGGTGGTGCTGCTGGTCGCGGTAATGTGACTGCAACTAGCATGAGTGGTGGTGGTGGTGGTAGTGGT
>BLKM01007895.1:8859-71695 GCA_013340265.1 Coptotermes formosanus | reverse complement strand
AGCTTTGTAGTAGTGGTGGTGGTGGTGGTGGTGGTGGTGGTGGTGGTGGTGGTGGTGGTGGTGGTAGTGGTGGTGGTGGTGGTGGTAGTGGTGGTGGTGGTGGTGGTGGTCGTCGTGGTGGTGGTGGTGGTGGTCGTGGTGGTAGTGGTGGTGGTGGTGGTAGTGGTAGTGGTGGTGGTGGTGGTGGTGGTGGTGGTGGTGGTGGTGGTGGTGGTGGTCGTGGTGGTGGTGGTGGTGGTGGTAGTTATTCTTGTTTTAACGCTTCGGCCCTTTCTTATATAAGACAAATTTCTTGTCTATTACGAAGCGCCATCTGTCGTACTGTCCAGGAATAAATTGCTGTTCGCATGTACGTTCTGTGGCCAAAGAGCAAAGCTTTTACATTTAATCATTGCAACTACTATGCTTTCTGAGAGTGACTATATTTTCGACCCGTGCCTGTGTCTTTGGGTTTTTTGCAACAAATATATCAAGAGGTTCATGAAACACAGATTTGAGGTCAGTCCTGCAGCGTCTTATAGAAAAGACATCTGAAGATTGAAAGCAAATTTTTGAATGAAGCATTAACTCGGCTTCTCACATACAAGCTACACGTCAGCATACAGCAGTAAGCATCATATAGTGAGCATGTTTTATAAGAATTGTAGGTACAATTTTTGCTTAACAAATTTTTGTCATTATCAAGTAGTCAAGCTAGCTGGACGACCGGGGAGTCGTTGTTTGATTCTTGGGAGGGAGGGGGGGGGGATATTCACTTCACTAAGTCCCCCAGCCTAGTGTTTGGACTCACGCAATCTCCAGCGCAATGGGCATCTGAGATTTCTTACCCAGTAGCAAAAGAATCAGGTTATGAACCTGAGAACACATCCCCTCTAGTTCCAAGAAAAAAGAATGCGTGGGATTATGCCACAATTTCTCCATAGGTCCTTACGCTGTGATGCTTAATTTTTCACAAGAATTTTTGTACTTTTCATTCAACTAATGAATAATGCGAGACTTTGTGTGGCGTCAGAAAGTGAGAGGATTCTCGACGCTGGAAGATCACCCCTTGTCGGTTGCCCGCGCCTGCTTATTCAATATATTCGTAACTGCCTACCACATCTAGAAGTCTTCTCCATCCGCTTACCTGAGGAAGCGCCCTGCCTTTGTGAACACACATTCTTTCGGACGCCGTAACAGACGGAAATCTGGGAAGCGTTGTTTAGCCACTCATTAGGATAGACTGGAGAACGATGAAATTACACGCATTTACTATAAAATAGCCGATCCCAGTGGCCGCGCGTTCTAAGGCGTAGGTCTGCGGCCGAGCGCTTGCTGGGATCGTGGGTTCGAATCCTACCGGGGGCATGGATGTTTGTCGTGTACAGTGTTTGTGTTGCAAGGTAGAGGTCTCTGCGACGGGCCGATCCCTCGTCCAGAGGAGTCCTACCGACTGTGGCGTGTGTCTGAGTGTGATCAAGTGAAATCACAAAAACCCTCGACACCTGCTGTGAACAGGTAGAAGGGGGAAGGACTGAGTAAACTAAAGTACTAGTACCCCATGGAGCAGAGGCCTTCTTGAGAAGCTAACAGTTTCTCAGCTAGTCAAGAAATTCCCAGCATTTTATGGAACCCGGAGGTTCATTACCGTATTCACAAGAGCCCGCCACCTGTCCCTATCCTGAGCCAGCTCAATCTAGTCCATGCCCCATCCCACTTCTTGAAGATGTATTTCAATATTATCTTCCCATCTACGCCTCGGTCTCCCAAGTGGTCGCCTTCCCTCAGTTCTCCCTACCAAAGTCCTGTATGCATCGCTCTTTTCCCCATACGTGCTACATGCCCCGCCCATCTCATTCGTCTCGATTTGATTACCCGAATAATATTTGGTGATGAGTACAGGTCATTAAGTTAAAGTAAAGTACTGTAAAATAAAAAATTAATTGCAGAGGAGAGAACGTGTAGAAGATGTCTTAATACAAATGGCAGGTCGTGATACGGAGGTCAGGTATAGCGGGAAGGTAAAATGCCCACATGAGTACCAGTCAGCTAGACCTGAACTCTGGATTTGTATTCGCCACCACCAAATGAAATGCCAGAAGAGGAGCAAAAAATCTCTCTTGAAATATTTCCCAGCACGAAGAAATTAAACCTCATGTAGGATGGAAAAACCTTGTCCTCGTAGGTATTATTGAATTGTCCAAAATAACATAAATTTTATTCAGCTATGCAATTGCAAAGAAAAATTACTATATACGCCAATGAATATATGAATAAATCCAGTGTATATCGTCGCTTTATTTGCCAGTTGCTATTTGTTGTACTTGACACACAATGGGCCTGCGTGACATTATTCACAAGCGTCTGTAATGATTGCGTGTTTCTCCTCTCTTATACCTACGTGCGTCTCAGAACACGGCTATAATGGCCGGCTCATAACCAATACACACCTCGAATGAGATCTGATTCTGCTGGGTGTTATGAGCCCACTAAAGAGCCTTATGTATTTAACCTACCTCAATTATATTCCTCCATGGCACGCAACGTTGAATGTGTGAACGAAACAAGAAAATTTATTACTCGAAACACAATGGAATTCTGATTAAATGGCAAACATTTGGCTTCGATTTCATGTAGTCGTGGTCTTGTCTCAATAGGCGTTTTCCTTTTATCAGTGTTTCTAGGTTGTGTGGTTCACCGAAGATGTCTCTTTGCTCTGTTCGCAGATTCTAAATGCGTTGAGTATCATGCTGGTGGCAGGCAATGCTTTGTGTTTTCCAATATGAAACCCAGCAATCATTCTAACTCAGTTGAAAAATCTTTTGTGGTAAACAAATTGCTTTTGTTTAAAATGATCACGTGTTACGGCTTTCGTGCGAAGCCAACATCGGGACAAACGACTACACAGGATTCAAACAGTGTGACATAAGGTTTTTCGTAACGCACGTTTAAAATGATGGCTTTAGGATAAAAGCCGAAATATGAAGAAAATCAAAATCAGAATATAAAGAAATTCTTCTAAACTTGGTAGAGTTATTGCTTTCACATTATTGAACTTAACCAATTTTTTGTACAAATGCGAAGACAGGTTAAGTCGCAGCCACAGAATTGCCAATGTGAAATTTGTACCGTTGGGTAAGACGTGTGTGTGTGAGACACTTTAAAACTGAAAGGTGGTATTCTGTTGAAATATTCTGCTTCTGAGAGAAACTTTTTCTTTCTTTAATACATAACGCCTGGCATTTTTTTGGTCATAACTGTCAGGAACAACTGCGACAGTTTTCAGTAAATATGTGAAATTTACCTTTGTAAGTTTTGATAGTTCTTGTAGACAGATATGTACTATTTGGATAGATTTTAAAATTTCTTTTAAGTAAATATAGCTTTTCAAACAATCTTTCTTTTAAGTGTCTTTAACTACCAGGTGCTGCAATGTGTGAACAAGTTTACAATTATAAAAGGTTATACATTTGGGGGGGGGGAGGGGGGAATAATGTCGCGTGTACAAACAGTGTCAGTAAATGTGCCTGCAACTGACGTGCAAACTGACATTTTTCTAAACCTGAGGTCCGCATGAAACAACCAAACACAATTTGTGACGTATTTACATAGCCTAACAAACTTCCATGCTTAATATTACCTATCGTTTCTGCTTTTTAATTTACTTTCCCTTTTTGTCCATATCTTCACTTTCGTTCAAACATTTAACGAAGTGTCCAAATAAAACTTCAACTCGAGTTCCTCAGTCTCTGTACTCGGCTTATAACACTTGATCATCAACCCAAATATGGGCTCTGTCCAAGTCCCCGAAATCCTGTTAGCGACTTTATATGAATCCTGTAGTTACGTTTTATCCTTTCTCTACTGCTGTTAATTATGTTTACTTTGGAAAATCTTTGCTTGGAGTGTAAGATAAAATTTGCGGACTTAAAAATGCGAAATATCCCTGGGAATTTTGGGAGTTCGCATAGACAATCTCTCCATCTTCAGGGTAACAGACGGAGGATGTAACTTTCTGCAAAAAATCTGTAAACACATGCCTCTCTACCAAACCACATGGCGTCACACACTAAGAAGGATTCTTTCCCGGACGTAAATTTGACCCCTTAGTTTCATCTAGCTCTGAGGGCAATGAGTGGAACTCTACATCTAATCCCACTATTAAATCTTCATACCGCGGAAATGGTAAGCTTTACCTTTACCATTTTATTCGTCTCGCAAACGGTAGGTTCTTTGACTACGGTAACAGACCTTCAATTTCCACAGAAGGTTAGCAAATAGAAAATATTTGACTATTTGATGGATTGTTATACTTAACAAGGAGGATGATTTTCAATAGAACCCGTCGAAACGAAAGTAAAATAATGCGACAGCTTGTGGTCTAACACCAAACGTGATCAACGCTAGTCCTTTGTTAGGAAAAAGTGCAAACTGAGATTGGCCTCTGAAAATACTTGCCTAGATTCACTCAAAATTTATATATAGAAAATGGTCTATATGCAAAGTAAAATAAATTATATGGGCCTATATATATATATGTGTGTGCATATATATGTATATATGCCATTGTGTCTACTCGTATGCCTGTTTTGGTGCCAACCTGTTTTGGTCAATCGCTGCTGTCTTGTACATAAAATTTATGTTAACCTTTTAAAACCTAGCAGTAACTTTACATACGACCAGGTTTAACACTAAAAAATTCTACGTGGTGCCCACATTGCGTTTATGTGTTTTGTACGGCTCTCAGAACAAACAGCAACTTTTGCCTTATAAAACATTAAGAGACTGGTTTTTATAACCGAAGTGGAGAGTGTTTACAGCGCGGTACGCACTGAGTCCTTATATAAAACAGATACGCTTCGTCTTTAAAGGGTTAACTTGCTCTTCTTTGAGACGTTATGTAGTGTTACCATCGGGTGTCATGATTCACGTGTATCAATTAGACAGTACAATGTCACAACCCAGAGTAAACTGATCTGAGTACACACGGTCATAAAGAAGTACCAGCTCTGTATATAAAAATATATGACGAAAATTGTGGGAAGGAATGAAGTTCTGAATGTAACCATTCGTAGGGAAATACACTAAGCACTTTATCTGTTTAGGCCAGTGTTTGCCAACTTTTTCTGTGGAGTGAACCCAACTAATGGAAATATTTACAGTCCAGGAAAAAAAAAAGCAGGTGGTAGCGAAAGTAAATTACTGTAGTGTTACCAACTGTCGGGAAAAAAAGTTCCCAAGGTTTTTGGAGGAACATCGGGAAAAGTTTGCTGTACCTCAAAATCTTCACGTATTTATTCCACTAAAGATATGGTGGGAAGCACGGTTTTAGAAAATTAATTTAATGTAACCTAACTCTAATGCTATATTGTTTCGGAAGAAAAGAACACGAAAGACCAATATGAACCCTTTGAAGACTAAGGTTAATCCGCAATATATATAATAAGAAAGGCAATGTACTTATAAACGTAACATCGAAGCGCGTTCGCGTAATCATTATTGCCGTGGAAAAGCAATAAGTATTACATGTTCTGCGTGTCTGTACGCAACCTTGCTTATTCAACGTGCAATGCACATGCACCCTATTATATTTTCATCTGTGGCCTGTCTGGCTCTACAATATTTTTCCACATTACCTCAGAAATGTCACGATTTTTGGAAAAACATTTTTGAACATAAAACCTGTGTTCTGATTTTCTCTAGAAATTTTGTCTGAAATATTTCTCCTTCTCAGAAGAATTGCGCGAGGTATTGTCATATATGTACATAGGCCTTCAGGTGAAGCACGCGTTATTCTTGCCATATATTGATGAAAATTAAATTTTCGCGACAGATTTTCGAAAAAAAATTTCAAATATCAAATTTCATTAGAATCCGTCCAGTGGCAGCCGAGTTGTTGCATGCGGACGGAGAGGCGGACATGATGATGCTAACAGTGGCTTTTTGCAATTTTGCGAACGCGCCTAAAAATGTAGTTCGTACGTCGCGGAAAACACCGAACGCTTTCATTAGAGCTATCCGTTTCTTAACGCTGTGTAAAACAAGCCAATAGCTATTTGTTGTAAGAATCATATAAAAGACGCCACTGCACCACGTGGCACATGCAGGTTTCCGTATCTCACAGAAGCTGATACGTGTAGACACCACAGGACTTTAAGGGGTCGCCGTCTCTATATCCATTTTCAGGCTCCTGACAGATTAACCCTTTAAAGACGAAGCATATCTGTTTTATATAAGGACTCAGTGCGTACCGCGCTGTAAACAGTCTCCAGTTCGGTTATAAAAACCAGTCTCTTAATGTTTTATAAGGCAAAAGTTGCTGTTTGTTCTGAGATCCGTACAAAACACATAAACGCAATGTGGGTACCACGTAGAATTTTTTAATGTTAAACCTGGTCGTATGTAAAGTTACCGCTAGGCTTTAAAAGGTCAACACGTCGGTAGTTCTGACTAGGAGTCTATTCAAATCTCGACCGAGGCTTGTTTCCCTGAATATTTTTTCACGGGAGGGGGGGGGATGGTTGCTTAGAACATGAACGAGAAGCTACACGGTTACCGTATCGTACTCAACCAGCCACACCGTCCTGGCCCCTCATTCGTGACCTCCACCCCCCCCCCCCCCCCCCCGCTAACGATAGTGTCCATTATATCAGCTGGGCGAAGTCCGTAGACCCAGTAAGTGATTTGCTGATTCCTTTCTTGATGTCGTTATGTGTCTGATGTGGGGCTCGTCTGTCAATGTACACTTTGTGCGGGATGGAAAAAACTTCCATGCCAATATGCACCTCACCTGGTCTAATCCAAAAATCGAATAACAAACAAATTTTAATTAAATATTGTAAGAACAGCAAATCACTTGGTGTAGACTATAAATAACCAGCTACCCTAAATTCGTATAGCGCAGTTCTTCCTGCGAAGCTAACAGCCCCTCAGCTGGTCACGAAATTCCTCGCGTTTTATGGAACAATGTTCATTACAACATTTACAAGAGCCCGCCAACTGGCCTATCCTCAGCAGGGCTGTGGAGTCGGAGTCGGAGTTGAGGTCGTGGAGTCGGAGTCGGAGTTGAAGTCGTGGAGTCGGAGTCGGAGTTGAAGTTGTGGAGTCGGAGTCGGAGTTGAAGTCGTGGAGTCGGAGTCGGAGTCGTGGGGTCGGAAGGAATTTTAGGTTGAGTCGGAGTCGGTAAAAATGTACCGACTCCGACTCCGACCTCAATTTAAAATCTTAACTAGACACTCCAACTCCAGAGCCCTGATAGCTGCAGTAACCATTAGACTTAGACTTAAATATAGGTTATAAGCCTAAACAGTAGCCTGATGATTCACGTGGTGGTGATGAAACGTCTTACAGGTTTACCATTATTAATACATACTGGGCTTTTATGAAGGAGTCGAAGTCGGAGTTTTAAAAATAGAGGAGTCGGGGTCGGAGTCGGAGTCGGAGTTTTAAAAATCGAGGAGTCGGAGTCGGAGGTTTTGTGTACCGACTCTACAGCCCTGATCCTCAGCCAGATCAATCCAATCCGTGTCTCCCCATCCCCCATCCCATCAGGTTTAATATTAACCTCTCATTCACACCTACTTCTTCCAAGTGGTCTTTTTCCCTCAGGCCTTCCCACTAAATCCCTCTATGCACCTCTCCCGTCTCCCATACGTGCCACATGCCCCGCCCATCTCATTCTTCTCGATTTGATTACCCGAATAATATTTGGTGATGAGTACAGGTCATTAAGCTCCTCGTTATGTAGTCTTCTCCACTCCCCTATCACCTCGTCCCTCTTAGGCCCAAAATCCTTCTCAGCACCCGATTCTCGAACACCCTCAGTCTTTGTTCCTCCCTCAGTGTGAGAGACCAAGTTTCACACCCACACAAAACAAGAAAAATTGTCTCTGTAGAGTATAAAGACTATAAACACTTTTAAGAGGAATATTGCTTGCTCTTACGGTAAAAACACAAACGGGCTGTTAAATTAACTCGCTCATCCACCCTGATAATAGCAGCAGCATATTTCTTCGAATTCACTACATTTTTGCCAGACAGTAAAGTGTCGCATTCCAGAAAACAGCAATTTCAGTTACGTGAAATCCTTCTGCACTCTGCGATTTCAAATATTAAAGGCCGAAGTTAATGGCATGAATAATATTTAATATTAATTTCCTAACCTCAACTCATTGCAGGGTCTGTTGTTAAGTGTCAGCTAGTTAGCCTTTTAAAGCCTAGCGGTAACTTTACATACGACCAGGTTTAACATTAAAAAATTCTACGTGGTGCCCACATTGCGTTTATGTGTTTTGTACGGATCTCGGAACAAACAGTAATTTTGCCTTATGAAACATTAAGAGATTGGTTTTTATAAACGAAGTGGAGAGTGTTTACAGCGCGGTACGCACTGAGTCCTTACATAAAACAGATAGGCTTCGTCTTTAAAGGGTTAGTCTAATGAAGAAGAACATTATGCAATTTGGGTATTAAGGAGTAAATTTAAAATTTTTTGGTAAATTATGGAACATGTAAGTCCCTGCAAAACAGTGGAGGGCTAAACTTATGGAACCCTTTTAACATTCTGGATGCTTTTGGTGTAGATAGAAGCTTACTTGTTTACATAAGGAAACCTAAGTTAAAGTTTGTTTCCTTACACTGTTTGTGTTTCTCTGCGGACAGCTCTATGTGTCAGTTTAGTTTGTGTTTTAACATATTCTGGAGACAGCGGACGATAATGTGACGTACTTTTTGTATCTGGATGGGTTTAAAGCAATTCCTATCAGCTTCACTTGTCCACGTTCTAGGCTCTCCACTCTGGTTCTTTAGATAATATAACACGGGCAGTGGTAACCCTCGACATGTGACCGGTAGGAATTTCAGCCAGTCCAATGCGTAGCTTGGCTGATATTTTTCATGAGTTTCCTCAGTTTATCCACCAAATACCACGATAGTAAGCATACCCGTGTTACGTCACGGCTGTAACATTGGAAGGTATCCATTAATAAGCTTGCCAACTCGCCACAAGCAGGGAAATTAACAAAAAACGCGCGTATACATATCACCATCGGACTGCATGTGTCACATTTAATATACATTTGTTGTACTCATGCCAATAATTCGCACATAGAAACAGTAAAATATTTAACCAATAAAAATTACATCATTTTAATCTTAATTGACATTAAAAATTGTAGTTACTAATCCCTGATGCTGGGTGATCCATTTGGGAGATTAAAGGATCATAAGAAGTTTGTAAATAAGAAACCAAACTTTGACATCGACAGTCTTAACTTAAGCGGAGGCCAAGGGAAGTACGTAAAATATGGTAGCTTTCCTTGGCCTCTACTTGAGGCAGTTATTAACGTTAAAACTTTTTTGTTAAAAAGCCACTTTTAAAAAGAAATACAGACAAATGAGATTGCCATTAAAGCCAAATAAGCCTTCCAAAAACTCCTATCTTGAAAACATCGTTTTTCGTAGTTCAGTAGATGATGATACCGCAAACAAAATTTGCGTCATTCATATATATGTGAATACATATATATATAGTTCAGTATGGTTGGTATGCATGTTATGTAATTTTGGGGGTTGTTATAATAAAAACACACAGATTTTATGGTACGAAACACTTTGCCAACGCATGTGCAAGGTAGCTGCAGCTGCTACAGCAATTTGGCCTGCTGCTGCGATTCTCATTCTAAGAAGAATTTTGCGAGATAATATAGACATGCATGGACTTTCATGTGAAGTAACCATCGCTGTTGTCAGATTTTAATGAAATTTTAATTTCTCGACAGATTTCCGGAAAATACTCAAAATTCCAATTTCATAAAAATCCTTCCAGTGCGAGACGGATTGTTGCACGCTGACGGACATACAGGTAGACACGCATAACGAAGTTAATAGTCCCTTTTCGCAACTTTGTGAATGCGCCCAATTAACTAACCACAGGATTATTCAGTAAACTTAGCTAGAATCAGTTGAGATTTTTTTTAATTTAGAATTTTTGCTACGTAGCTAGCAAGCAACAAACAAAAATGTAATGTCTACTGTAACTTACATATGTATACTTATATATTTAGTTTATATATACTTTAATTTTTTAACTGGGTGTGGTTGCTTCCTCAAGATTTAGCTAATTACAAGTGACTGCTACGATATTCCGATGTTGTGATAAATCTTATCCTGGGCAAAAACGTATTCCAGTTTGACAGTTTAGGCCCATAGTAATTAAGTTATTTCATTATATGAAATTTCAAAAATAAAATTACAAGATATATTTCTGAATCTCACATGTAATTCTCTAGCATAAATAAAGGTTCTTTAAATTTTATCGTAGGTACAGTTCAGAAACAATAATGGAAATCGCATTTTCTTTGTTCTCTCAACTTAACATTTACATAACGTAAGGTCTTTACCCTTTGTAATGATATTTGCGTTACGTAAGCGTAGCCAAAATGGGAGACTGCGGGGTTTTAAGTGCATTTCGTTAAGTGACAGGCAGATTGCGGTTCTGTGTCTCAAGGTTTTTTCATGTGCCCAGTAGAGTCATGGGTTTATGTCTTGGTATATTTCCTTAGTGACGTTAACAAATGATGTCCAACAGAAAATGCGCGTGTGTATGTTCATATGACAAGCAGAATGGGCCTGTATACAAACTTGCGACAAATCCACAAGTTTTGTCTTCCATAATATGAGGGATCTTAAATATAATAAATGGATAAGGCAGTGCTTTACTCTTTACAGTCTAGTGGTAACTGCACGCACTACGCACTGTAATATTAAGAAACTCCGCATTTTGTCAGACAATGCACTTCTGTGTTTCATACGTTTTTAAATAAAAATAAACACATTTTTTCATTACTGAATTAACAGGGTGGAATTTATAATGGAGGTGGAGTGTTTATGTATGTATAATCAAATGAACGTCAATCTTTAGAGGAATAAATCAGACCTTAAATTATTTTAAATGCCACCAACTGAAACCTGTTAACTTCTGACTTAATTAATCTTAAACAACTCCGAGTATTCACTAATTAGACACAAAATTAGAAATTATTTCGCCAGTCTCAAAGATATAGGCTTGAAATAAATTCTCGGTCGATTCAAATCCCACACACACACACACACACACACACACACACACACACACACACACATGTCACTTGTTCTCATTTTCTTTAATTAAAAGATGTATTACTCTATAGGTCTCTTAGGGGCCGATCCCCTTGGCCGCTCCGAATAAGGCGTTGGTTTGCAGCCAAGCGCTTGCTGGGATTGCGGGTTCGAATTCCTCCAGGGACGCGGATGTCTATCTCTCTTGAGTGTTTTGCGTTGTCAGATAGAGGTCTCCGCGTCGGGCTGATCACCCGTCCAGAGGTGTCGTGCCGAATGTTTGGTGTGTCTGAGTGTGATCTTGCAGCCTCGATAATGATGAGGTCCTGGCCCACTGGGGGCTGTTGCGCCATGGCGGGGGGGGGGGGTTATATAATATAACCATTACTCAGCTTATCTGCCCATGTAATTGGTTATCATCATCGTCATTTAGCAGTCAATGAATCAGGTCACTTTTTGACCCATTAAGTTAATTGGCAAATTCTGTAATAGCCAGTTGCATTTGTGGACAGGCCTGTTCAGTAATACGCTGAAAGATTATGCGATTTACCTTTGAATGTGAGTACGAAGACAGCGACATGCTATAGCCTGCTTCCAATCTGCTTATTTTGTCTAGTTTTAAGTTTCTGTTTATTTAAACAAAAAATTGTTAATATTAGGCATAAACGCAACCCTTCTGGCTTGTGGGTCCCGTAGACAGCCTTGCTGTGTAGGCTTGCCGTGCCTGCTCACTTCGACAGTGAAGAAGAGGGAAGCAAGTCCCTCTGAAACACCTGCAACACAGCTTACTGCCACATGCATCGAAACCCCTAAATCTCCCAAAGTTAAGATATTGTCCTTTAGAGTAGTAACACTTCTATCCTTGACTGTATTTATAGTTAAAGGAATGACCTCCCTGTCAAGTTGTCTGGCTCGTTATTGAAAGAACCCTGTCAAAAGTTAGTAAACAGTAAGTCACTTACTAGAGAAATTTTGATTAATGTCAATCCTATGACTGATATGAACCCTTTCGATATTTCCCCTATAGAGAACTGCACTCTTTCGGAATCTGTGTGTTCCATTCCACGTATTTGCCTTGATGCGTAGGAGGACAGTTCGTTTAGTGATTGCAAGGAAGGCGGTTGTGTTTTGTGTGTTGTGTTTGTTCAACATCATCTGTCACAAAACTTCCATCATGAAAGTGACAATTGCCTATTCTGGTCTAATAGACTTAGTGTATGTAACTGTTTGAATAAATGTAGATAGTAGTAGATACTAAATATCAGAAACTTAATGAGGTTTGGCTTTTTAGTATAAACGTATCAGTCATGCGGGGAAGGAAAGCAAAAAACGTCGTCTGCTATTGTGGAAGTTACACGCTTCCTTGGTCCACCTTATTTTTTCATTTGTTTTTGCTTCTAATCTAATTTTCTTTGCGATTTCACTCTTACACTTTTAATAAATAAGTTCAGATATCCTGTATTAATGACTGGCCTCAGTACTAATAAGGAAGAGAAAAGCAGATCCAGGGTCCACTTTACGAAAGCAGTGCGACTAAAGCAGAAGTTGCAATCAGTCGACACATTTCATTATAGCTTCCAAATAATTGTTTTCGCTTCGTAGTCCTTCCCTCTTCTACATACTTGTTCACAGTAGGTGTAGAGGGTTTTTCTTTTCACTTGATGACAGACACACACCGCAGTCGGTAGGACTCCTCTGGATGAGGGATCGGCCCGTCGCAGAGACCTCTACCTGACAACACAAACACTCACAAGAGACAAACATCCAAGGCCCCGCTGGGATTTGAACCCACGATCCCAGCATGCGCTCGGCCGCAAACCTACACCTTAGACCGCGCGGCCAATGGCATCAGCCCAAACAATTGTATTCTACAAAAAATGTGACATTAGCAGTTTTAAAGTGTAAGACAACCATTCACGAAAGAAGAGTCCATATACACCGAACATCTTTATTCTGTTACGTTTTGCTAATTGTTTGAAAGGACGCGGTGCTGGCAGTCCCAGTGCTTGGAAGTACGCACATCGAATTGAGTCTCATGCAAGAAAACATTACATTTGATTCTGTACGAAAGTTAGTGGACAGCGAATTCAGAATCGTGTACACAGCTCTAGGAATAATATCACGATAGAGAATATATTCTTAAGATTTTAGTGATCCGATTTTGACATTTATTCTGTGAAATTTGATTGAATTAACCGTTCATTCATGACACCAAAAATATGCACATTTGTTATGCACAAATACAGTCTTCCATTGCCACTACATGTTTCAGCATTATTGCCGCCATTCTCACGGTGCTGTACGCCAACATTCAGAACTCCCTACAATATAATAGATTACGAAAAGTAATTCGTATTACATTACACAGACACGGATCCAGTAACAGTAACCTTGCACACGGAAATCACTACGCGCCATTCAAAGTCACTAGTCATAAGGATCGAAGATAAATTAGATGTTTGTATACAAAGAAGAAAAACTGCACAACAGAACAACATGCAGATTTTAACTAAATTTAATAAAAACGCAGTAACATGTATTACTCTTTTGTTGTTTTAATATATTCTGCTTTTAAAAATACTATTTTGATTATAGTTTGTGAAAGCAGGAATTTATGGTTTACACTAGCTGCAAGAATACTCGAAAATAATATGCATGTAGAATAATATTCACGAACTAATGCACAAAAATACATAAATTTTTATTCGTAAAAACCTCCTACGTGTTTCGATCCTGCTGGGTCATCTTCAGGGAGAATAGTCTGTTACACTGTTGGATGCACTTATACAGTTAAGTGAGGATGTGCCTTTGCTTTCATCCTCCGTTGCGAGGTGTCTTGTCTGTCCGCGGTCCGGGTATGAACTGCAAGATTGCGCGGTGTGCGCGGACAGTACAGGACACCTCTCAGCGGAGGATGAAAGCAAAGGCACATTCTCACTTAACTGTACAAGTGCATCCAACTGTGTAACAGACTATTCTCCCTGAAGATGACCCAGCAGGGTCGAAACATGTAGGAGGATTTTACGAATAAAGACTGTATGTATTTTGGTGCATTAGTTGGTGAATATTACTTTATATGATACAGTGCACGGACATGGAACACATGAAAAGTGTATGCACATTTTCATAACCACTTACGCACGCCAACCCAGCACACACATACAGCTACATACATACATACATACATACATACATACATACATACATACATACATACATACATACATACATACAATTACCAAAAAAAGTATTTCTGTAATGTGGTCTTATAGTGTCTACATTTTCCCGCAGTTCTCTGCAATTCAGCCCTGCAGCTTTGTACATATAACAAATTTATCGCAGATTTGAAAATTTACGCAGAATTTATCACGAGTTAAACACCAGGAAACCTTTCGCTTTCTGAATCAATTCCCTGGCCTACAACTCTTTTTGAAAACCCGGTAGTTCTTGAGCTGCTCAAGCAATCCCCCGGTTTGTATAGACTCTGACATTTGACACATTCGCTTTCGTGTGATGTTACGCGGCGTATGTCGGTGGTTCGTTACCGACGTTTCGGGACAAGCTGTCGGTCCCGTATTCAAGGGCCATGCATTTCCAGACTAGCGAATGCCTCAAACGCACCTCAGCGGGAGCCTCATATTTCACATAACCTGAAATTTCATTACGGTTGATTTTCAGGGACGTACCGTTTTATTGCTAAATAACTGAGCATTAGGCAACCCTCCGTCCCGCACAACACTGTCTCTTAGTCCTTGCTTATTTTGTCTCACCTGACATGTTTCTAACCAGTGGATTAATTCTCGGGTATTCCGCAGTTAAGTCTGTTATTGAGGGTTACACATATGTAGGATAACGGACATAAAGTGAATGAATATGACCTAAAATAAAATTTATGTAATATCAAGACGTAAATTAACATACTCAGAATATTTAGTCAGTTTTTCTATGCCTTACGCCGTCTACGTAGTATAGATGCGTACTTTGTTATCGCCTTGAACTTGTCCGCCCTCACCTTAGGTGTAGCACCGACGTGCAGTGTCCCGTTTCTTTTATATATATGAATGTAAGCGACCGATATTCTGCCTTTTCAGCACGGTTGATTCTGTAACTCTTTGTCGCGTTGGTACAATATATTTGTTATTTTGTTATGCGTGCTTCCTCCTTCAGTGGCTCTAATCGGTGCCGCACTGATAGTGGTCAGTTTCTTCGTTTTAAAGGCCATCTTATGGGAATGTTTTCATCCGCGTGATCCTTGTTCCCAGAAATATGTTGCATTGTGTCGTAGTTTGTTGTACTTAGATCTGACTACACTTTATAGTAATTTATGGAAAGGTATGATCAGATTTTTTTTACCGTGATTACAATAACTCACCACTGGGTCGTAGCTGGAGCCAGAAACATCCAATTCATATCCACGCCATCTTTATTTAAACGATTATATACGTTACTTTAGATTACTTTGTTTGTAGTCTGTCAACGCATGAAGTGACTAGACAGTTAGCTATCTAGAGCGCTAGCTAACTGCTTTGTCCTTTGAAAGCTAATAGTTCCTTATCTAGTCAAAAAATTCCCCGAATGTTACGCAACCGGTTTTTTCGTCATATTTCGTTCACAGTATCCTTCTAGTTTTCTTTATTCTGAGCCAGATTACTCCAATCCACGCTCTGCAAACCAATTTGTTTAATACCAGTTTTAATGAGTAAAATCACCAACTAATTCACTTTTTTAATTGCCGTTATTTTCCGACATGTTTCGGCGTCCAATGACGCCATCATCAAGGGGTATACATTGTAACTAGCACAGGACGCCGCAATATGTCGAGAAATAACAATGATTAAAAAAGTGCATTAGTTGGTGATTTTACTCATGTAGTGAAAATGCACGGTGAAAACAATATAAAACCAATTTTAATGCTCTCTTCCTACTAAAAATATTTACTCGTGGTCAGGATTTTCCTTATTCTGAGCCAGATTACTCCAATCCACGCTCTGCAAACCAATTCGTTTAATACCAGTTTTAATGCTATCTTCCCACTATAAATATTTACTTGTGGTCAAAAAAATGAGAGAAGGTATTTGTTAGGAAGAGTGAATATTCGGGGATTAAGGACTGAACTGCAGTATGCTGGATGTCGGAATGCCTTCTGACCTCAGCATTTCTCCTAAATAGCTCTACACTATTTACCGCACAGTTCTGAAAGGCAAATAACAAACAGCCAGTTTTGTACCGCGTCGCATTAGAAATGTAACATACAGAGAGTTTCAGTAATCTTTCATTTGTAAATTTCCCCTTAACCTTTTAAAGCCTAGCGGTAACTTTACGTACCACCAGGTTTAACATTAAAAAATTCTACATGGTGTCCACATTGCGTTTATGTGTTTTGTACGAATCTCAGAACAAACAGAAACTTTTGCCTTATAAAACATTAAGAAATTGGTTTTTGTAATCAAAGTGGAGAGTGTTTACAGCGCGGTAGGCACTGAGTCCTTGTATAAAACAGATACGCTTCGTCTTTAAAGGGTTAAACAAAACATTATTTCCCCAGAATCCCCTCCCTGTCTTGTCACTCTTTGTTCTCGTATGACACATTTTACGCATCACACTCATAAACACTTACTCAAATCAAAACCCAGCTGTTTCCCAGTATATAACTACATCAGTTCTTTATATTATAATTTTTATTAAATATTAAGTTTCATAGTCTCTTGATGCATCCTGATTTGGAATAAAACTTAAACCAATATTTTAGAGCTTGTATGAAAAATATCTAGAAATTGTATGTTTGAAAAGCGTTGGGTCAGGAGACCTCTTCAAAAATGGTAACTAAATTGAGTTTCTATACAAAGCGGCCTTTATTAAGTAACTAAATTTATATTAGCTTCCGATGACGAAATGTGCTTATGAAGGGTGATAGCATTCATTCTATGTTTGTACGATAAGCATTTAATTCAGACTAATAAACACCTCGGAGCTTAACACTTCATTGTCGATGCCTAACCCAGTACAACACGCTGCCGTATCAAAATTGTTTTCGCAATGAGGTATGGTCGACCCAACATCAGTTTCATAGGATTCATAGCCCCCGCTACAAACGTCACCCGAATGTCTCTGCACAAGATACTCACGCAGTCTGCTACCGTCTGGCCGGGCGCTTAGGTGCGTCATTCGCCATTCCCACAGCGGGCCAAACGTCAAGCAGCGACGCTCAGGTCGGAGTGGTAAAACGTGAATTAGAATCGCGGAACACAAATTTTGTGTGTAACTAGTATTTAAAATTTCACTTCCTGACTCATGTAAACACAACCTTCTTTCTTTTAAAAAAAAATTAGTCGGGTAATTCTGTAGATGGAAATATTCGCTATTTATTCTGAAAATAATACAAAACACACAAGTAACGCTGCGTGGACAATTACAGAGTATTTCTATGCTAGTATATATAGTAACCATTGTGATTTAAAGGAAGTATTACTACAAATTGTGCCAATGGTTTATCGTCTTTTTATTTCGAGGACTTGAAACTTAAAATACAACATAAAGAACTGAATTTAGTATTGTTGTTTTTACGCTAGATTGCTGATCACTGTCCGTTAAACGGTTTAGAAAAACTTCAACTTTATTGATTTCCCCAGTCGGCTGAAATATTTCTTCCTCAAATTGCTGATGCTGCTAATTAAAAATGATTCCCCGTTGTTATAAACGTCTTTAGAATGACGTGATTAGGCTATATAGACATTAGTAATCGCTAGCCAACTAAATGTTACTCATTTTGTGTCCCTAAAACGACAAATAATCGCTTAAGTGGATGAGAAAATAACTGATTTTGCCGAGACACACTGTGACCGCGTTATTTTCACTGTGTGCTGTACAACAGGCTTAGTGTTATGTAATTAACTGAGGTGAGACTTCCAAAATAAATTTAATAATACCTGTAAAGTTTCCTCGAAGTCAAGAAAAACTGAGTGACAAAATTTCGCGGGAATGCCGTTCATATCTGTTGTCTTTACGAAGCATTGAGGTGACAAAAAATTTGCTAGACGTATCATGTAGCACGCATAGCAGAAACGATACATGTATGCCTAAATAGTGTTAGTCTGACAACATGAAAGAACGAGTTAATTTAATAGACCTAGGCATAGATGGGAGGATATTGAAATCTACCTTAAAATAGACGACATGAATGAGAGGATTAATGACAAAGACTATTAGTGTTTTCTTATAAACATGACAGTGAATATTTGTACTCCGCAAAAAAGAAAGAAATTTATGTCACTGAGCTAAATTATCAGCGGAACTTATGGTACTTTCCATGGAGTTTGCGACAACACACTGTTTTCGTAGAGATTGGCTCACATCCCATACATCTACGTCTATTGTTATGTTTCATATAATTCAAACATGGCTGATCACTATACAGTATAACTTCCGGTTTAGGTCAATTGTAAAAGTGAAATCGTCTTTGTGACCCTGTGCACGCTATGAAGGCGTATGGCAGGAAAGTAGATATAACTCCTCTAAATCTTAACCTCGACACTAGATGGAGATAAGTGGAGAGATTCAATCCCCAACAGTTTTATCCCAGTTAAAGGACCCTCGATGTCCATTCAATAGGAGACCCTGTGAGCCCCAGTGTTAGTCGGCCTATAGGCGTCTTGGTGGAAGAAGAAACCTTAAGATTCTGCCGCTAATTAGACTACGATTCCGCATCAGGCCTTTTATAGGCATTCGTAGTGTAACGGAATGAGTGGCATAACTTGCAGGAAACTGCCAAATATATAGGCTAATGTTATTTTAATTGCTGCACCATAGTCCTTATGTTATTTGAAGCGTTATCCTTGCTGTTGTTGCCCAACAAGAGCAGTCTTGTACCCTACCAAATGAATTTCAGCGCAGTGGTATAACACAAGGTATTAATTTAATATTAAATGTCAGATTTCGCGTGTAAAAGTTTAGCGAACTCTGTATCGGCAGATGCTACAGTCAATGCGCGTGTGGATAGAGACAACATATTTTGCAGGTGCTCGAACAGTCACAGTGCACGTGTACATACCGAACTGCAGAAGCAATTTTCAGCTCTAAAACGTAACCGGGTTTAACGCTACACTATTACAACCCCTTAACACTATGCCACCAGTAATAAAATAAACGACACATTATCAGTGCTTTAGGCTACTGTGTCGAGCAGATATTGGCAAGTTTGCCATATTTCATTTTTAACTTTTCGATATTTCATCCCATTCGAACTATAACTCGTATGGTACTAAAAATATCAAAGTCTATTGTACATAAGTCGATGTGACCTTATTAATAGGCTCTATTGTGTAAGAATCTGACAGTAGGAAATCAATTCTTCCCGCTGCCAGTAACATCCTGCTGTTTTTGATTGAATAGAGAGTCACAGCGATCGCGCTGGCAACATTGCAGCTATTTGAAGTGAGTAGGTAATTAGTTTTAGAGATGCAACATCACCTGTAATTAATGCTTACGTAATGCGAAAACTTTTTTTTTATGGTAATATATAAAGACATTAACAAATAATGCGGACATGATAAGTTAGTTTGAATTTAGGTACGTATTAATGTTAGGTGGCTCATCAAAGGCTTATAATGGAGTGGTAAATATGGGAGCGATAAATTTATCATCAAACCCTTCGCAGGGTAGGCCTAATGTACAGTTAAATTGGTTATGAAAGGAACTCAGTTTCTACCTCATAGAAAACACCCCGTCCCAAACACAAAGAAAACTGTGTCAATGCTCTTTATGGAAGTAATCGGTGTTGGTTGCAAAAATCGTAACCAAAAATGAAATATGATATGTGGGGAAAAGTTTGGAGAGATGTCATTACGGCAGGTGGTAAACATAGTTACCAAAAGCCTTTAAGCAATTAAGTGTTCAGTATGTTATCTGTAATGTGAGAATATTGGTGTCGTTTGGTTCTCAGGAAATGAAAAAGGGGGACGTTCTTTTGCTTAACCCGGTAAAGCGCCCTGTTATCTAAATACAGGCTGTATAACGTGTGCTCAAAACAAAAAAAAATCTTAGTTTTTCACCAAAATATATCCATATGTTTCGCATAATTTTAAAAATATAGAATATATTGCTGCCCGGTTTATATTAGTAACGAAGAAGCCTTGTGTTTTCTATGGTGTAGAGACTGCAGAATTACTGAAATGAAATTTACGTTCAGTAAGACTAACTGTGTTTCACTTCTAATGGCGGTGGAATTGGTTCCAGGTGTTATCGGTTAAAAATATTCGGTTCGAAATACTAGTTGACGTTTTGTTTAGCGTAAACGATTTACGACATAGCGTAATTGACTGTCCTTCCTCATGCTAGCAGTACCACTGCACAGGGCTGTATTCGAATGTGGATTCGCGGGTTCGAAGCTTCTACGATCCCTGAAATGCGATGTCGGAGGCTCATACTCTGTGTGTGTGGGCGAGTGCCTTTTTATTTATCCTTTGGCAAATTTATTTCGGGAAAATTACTGCACGCTGAATATACGTACCAAGGACATAGACATTTGTGAAAGTCACCGAGCACGTTATCTCAGTCGGCAAAGATACTGCCTTACAGTCATTTGGATAGCTACAGGTTTATCCTAAGATAACGCCTTACAATAGGCCACGGTAATTTCCATCTACGATTTTACAATTTATTATTATTTTATCACATAGGATACCTTACCTCGGCTGGGAAAAGAATATTAAAATAGATATTAGTTAAGTAAAACGCGAAAATGTGAACTTCAAGTTCGAGATAATTCATATGGCGGAAAGGTCATATTCTCTAGGCCTTTGTGAGCACAGTGATGAGGATTTGCTTCTCGTAAAAGGTAAATATTTTTTTATTTCGAAAGTAAATATTTTTTGAAAAGAAACTAAGTTCTACAGTAGACCTGGTCAATAATGATTCTTTTTGGTTTTCTTCTTAAAAAGTTACGGTATTCTGGGTGGATCAACTGTGCAGTCTGTCGTAATCGTGACTCTGGAGACAATAGGTTCCTCTGAAACGTCGGTATATAGACAATATTCTATAAGACATCGTGTCCCAGAAGGTGATAATATTTATAGGCATGCCTTGAAAGCATCAGACTTTACGGGCTGTATTTGATTAAGCGTACGTTTCTTTTCCAGTGGGTCTATTGAGTTGCGTAGTCTTTCATATATGGAAGCTTATTCTTGTCGTACACAATAGAATAATTGTAGGAAAAGGTACAATCTTGGGGACTTATTTATACTTTAAGATATTCTTATGACATCTTCACCAATCCACAAAAATTCTAGTTCGGTGTCTGTGCTAGCGAAATATTTTACAACAAACAGCAACTCCGCCTTCCGAGAAACGACGCAGTGCATCCTAAGAAAAATTTACAGACATTCCGGGCGAAAGTGCTGCCTCCGTGTTTAACACTTAAAATTGAGGCAGCAAGTTTGTGCGAAACGTCCATCAATTGTCATTGGGCTACACCGCATCACATCGCTTAACGTATCTAGTCTCCACTCTCATCGCATTTTGATCCATAATAAATGCTACGCGTTGTAATAGAAGCTCAAGTGCCATAGAACTAATGGGGTAGCTACAGACGGTATAGAGGCCTAATGACAAACATTGGTCTGTTACGTAGGCAAAAGAGAAGCAAACAGTACGAAGGCGTCTGATTGTATTACTTCTGCATTTCTGCTTTGGTCGCACTGCACACTGAGATCGGAAAGCCCGCTAGAATACTCGACTACAGTCACAGCTGTTTTACGCCGGCTGGCCGGTAAAGATTCGTTATTCCTTAAAACGTGATAGCCATATCGTAACTTTCACCGTTGTGTCCGTAACCCTGGCATCAAAACTTGGAGCGTGTTCTTACAAAATCAATTTGGCCTATTCTTCAATACAAAGTCACGAAGATGTGAGAGATACGGTACTTGTTTACACTTTACTCAGTATAAATACTGTAACGTCGCGTGTTTCATATATTCTCGCAAACGGTAATAACTACAGACGTCTGTTTGTGTCCCAGTAATGTACCCTATAGCCCCTGTATATGGAAGCAATAGGTGTGTTAGAAATGTACGTCGCTGTTAACTGCATTAGTGGCAGGTGAATAGAATGCTAGAATATTTTCGGATAAACAAGTGTAATCTTATTAGTGCCTATCACGTCTATTGTGCTGATTTATGACAAGAACAGCGAAATAGACTTAACATGGAAAGATGAAAGTGTAATCGGAATGTGGGCGTATGTGTGCACTAAAACACTATGAACCAAAAATTCGCATTTTACAGACATAAAATTATTTGTGTATGTTAGAAAGCGGATAAACACTAAATTTAATAAGCTTTTGATTTTATCTAAGTAATATATAAAAACGGAATTCCTACCTCAAAGAAAACTTTGTGCCTCATTTACAAAGAGAACGTTGTTAACATTCTTAAGGCAAATAACCACTGATTATTGTGGCACTCACATAAACCTCATAATACACCGTGTGGACAAAATAGAGCATTTCTAAGTGGTAAAGCGTGTGGTACGTATGGTTACCGCTGGACTTTAACGTAATATAGACGACTGGGAAAGTGACTCAAAATGATAGTAGAAGGAATATTAAGTAACAGGCCGGAAATATATGCCTAAACGTCAAATTTCTGACACATTTAGTGGTCTGATTTATGTCATCGTCATCATCACCATCATCATCATCATCATCATCATCATCATGTCAATAATTTATCTCTGCACTATTCATTAACATGCTAACGTAAACGCTTTAAAATTGTTTGCTTAATCATTGAATCTAGACCCTAGACACCGCTGTAATTCCATACACGTCTTAAACCGTACAGAAAAAGAAAAGTAAAACTAGTTCTGGTATGGCCTAGGAGCCTATAGCTAATTATTTATCGTTGTGACCTCCTAGAGGCTAGGTCTCTACAGAAGAATAAGGAGAGGCCTCACACCCACAAAACCTGCAGGCCTACACATTATGTTTCTGTAGGCCTGCTCCTGCAATCCACGTGTTTATCTCTACGTACGTGCATCAATAGTGTTCCTACTTGCTTTTATCTGGCCGCCATAAAGTCGATTGACGTAAAAAAATCTGAAGAGTTAATGCCAGCACGTGTGTTAGCAACTAACACGAACTTGCAAATAGTAAGAGAACTGAAGGTTTCGTTTCTGAACCTACATTTCAGCAAACTCAACTGAATTTTCGATGGTCTATTTAGTAACAAATATCTTTTAATTTGACATTCTAATACCATTATTGCTGTATGTTACGTGATGTGTTTTTGTTATTTCTTTTCTATCAGTTTTCTTTTGTGAGTGATTTTAAAGTGTTTTCACTCACGTTTTAATGTTGTCTCTATAATTTTCCTTGTGTCTGTCAGAATATTATTATTATTATTATTATTATTATTATTTATAACCTTTATATAAGGTATTTACAAGTATATACCTACCTGAAACAAACTGTATTTCTAAGGTATATAATATTAAAGCTATTCTGTGTGTACGATTTATGGTACCTCATTATTATTATTATTATTATTATTATTATTATTTATCACCTTTATATAAGGTATTTACAAGTATATACCTACCTGAAACAAACTGTATTTCTAAGGTATATAATATTAAAGTTATTCTGTGTGTACGATTTATGGTACCTCATTATTATTATTATTATTATTATTATTATTATTGCGACGAATGCAGGTCCGGGCCTCGCCTACGAATGTACGTGCGGCAGTAATAAGCTATAACCCGAGTGACAAATAATATTGCCCCTACAACGTGAAAAATCTGATATAGACTGGAAACTAGACGTGAATTAAACAGCGAGGGGCCACTCAGTTTATCACGCTCCGCCAGCGGTAAGCGATTCAGCAACAGAATAGCGCGCCCACTGTTACAGCTCCGAACATTCGCAAGCTGACACGGCACTTCCTTGACAGTGTCCAAAGCGACGGCAGTAAGAAGGTTTCGCGCTTGCTCGGGAAACAGTGCTTATGTTCATTTGCTTTAAATTAAACCACTAAGCAAATAAAGTATCCACATTAGACGCGTTGAAAATACTGCAGGCGTATCTGCCTCTAACAGTTATATCTACACAGCAACGTGCTTAGTTATGCACGAAGCAACAGCGCCTAGCTATTGTAATTATTAAACAGGGACATTTATTTAATAAAACTAGCTGCAGATTTAGCAAATCTACAGTAAGTAGCTCTTTACAGAACGCATACCGTTGTGAGTACAGTAAATATATTTACAATGAATGCCGTCCTCACAACTTATTCTTCATTTATTAAAAGTTAAAAATTAGCAACCTGTAGCATTTAACATTTTAAAGCCTAGCGGTAACTTTACATACGACCAGGTTTAACATCATAAAATTCTACGTGGTGCCCACATTGCGTTTATGTGCTTTGTACGGATCTCAGAACAAACAGCAACTTTTGCCTTATAAAACATTAAGAGACGGGCTTTTATAACGGAAGTGGGGGGTGTTTACAGCGCGGTACGCGCTGAGTCCTTATATAAAACAGATACGCTTCGTCTTTAAAGGGTTAATTTTGAGGATCTCAGTAACTCCTAACTCAAAAAGAACTCTAAATTTAAAGGCCGGTATGAATTTAAAAATCAGCTGCCATATTTACATAAAATTTAAAAATTAGAGCTAGGAATATTTTCTTTATTCTATATGAGTGCCGTATTTTAATGTTTTGACGTATTTAAGGTTTACGCTTCCCTTCCTGTTTACACGCTATTATTTATAATGAACCCGGATTTAAATAACAAGGTGGAATGGCCTGCTCCAGGCCTAGGTAACACAACTGATCCCACAGGCCCATTCATATAATATAGGCTAGGTCTATTTAAAATATGGCGTTACTTAATAAAATTCAGCCCCGTGCCATTACGTTACGCATGAGCCTCCTTGGATGCTCTTTTACGTAATCTTACGAAACGTACGCTAAATTTCGCCGTATACACGGTAATACGCTAAATTTAGGAATGAATTTTTATTACCAATTAACATGCCGGGGCCTTGCTCTACAGGTAGTTACACAAATACGCTAAAACTTTTTCCCTGCAGCACAAAATATTGGTGATATAAAAAGTAGGCAGACCGGATTACACTAAGGTTAACGTCTACAGGTAGTTCTAACACTGAGCAAATCGTATCAAATGTTCTTCTAACGTACTTCTATTCGGGAAGTTCTTTTTATGAGTCCCGGCACTTGTGAGTTTTGCTCGTGATTTTTCTCAGTGCCTGCAGGCAAATTTCGCGTTCCACTGCTTTCACTGCCAAATGACTATTCGATGTTATAGGGCCTACAGTCGTCAGTTACTGAGTATCGTTAAATAAGCGATAAATACACAGGTAGTAACTTCAGTCCCCTAAGTCAGGGGTCCTCAGCCTCTTCGCTGGCATGCCGCTAAATACAATTTACCCATTTCATTGTAGTGCCAGTATTTTTTGTATACAGATAAAAGAGCTGACATTTGAAAGACTCGCTGACAGCGGGGTAAGATATAATGTTGTTAGCAATGCTGCGTGTTAGTAAATGCGTGCCTTATTTTTTTTATTTTAAAAAACTGTCCTTCCTTATATTCAGATATTCTTATTTTAAGGCAAAAAATTGTTTGGCTTACCAGAAGCTGAGCGCGTACCACTGTTTGAGAAACCGTGCTGTAGGTGCATTCAACTTGCCTATGATTTATTGAAAATGAACAAATACCTAAGGCGTATTATGAAATGGTCCTAGCGTCAACGATGCTACAGGGAGGCAACTGATACTTTTAAATGAGAGGCACCTTTCTTTAACCTTTTAAAGCCTAGCGGTAACTTTACATACGACCAGGTTTAACATTAAAAAATTCTACGTGGTGCCCACATTGCGTTTATGTGTTTTGTACGGATCTCAGAACAAACAGCAACTTTTGCCTTATAAAACATTAAGAGACTGGTTTTTATAACCGAAGTGGAGAGTGTTTACAGCGCGGTACGCACTGAGTCCTCATATAAAACAGATACGCTTCGTCTTTAACCTTTTAAAGCCTAGCGGTAACTTTACGTACCACCAGGTTTAACATTAAAAAATTCTACGTGGTACCCACATTGCGTTTATATGTTTTGTACAGATCTCAGAACAAACAGCAACTTTTGACTTATACGTCATTGACTGAATGGTTTTTATAATCGAAGAGGAGAATGTTTACAGCGCGGTACGCACCGAGTCCTTATATAAAACAGATACGCTTCGTCTTTATAGGGTTAATTAAGGTACCAACTAAAATCAGCCTAAGAGACATGACTTAAGAAGATACACGCACGTTTTTGATGCCACAGATTTATGCGGTATATACTAGATGTTCTTAAAGTGTAGAACATATTTCAAGTTACAACATTTCGACTTTATTACAGGAGCCTTAGTCTGTTGCGGCATATATGTAGCTTGCCTCGCAAAGATGCATGTCGAACTGACAAAAACAGAAGAGTAAATAAAAGAATAAAAGGACAGAAAATACGATTTGCAATGTTTAAAGGTTTTAGGCTTGATGGTAACTATACGTACCACCAGCTGTATTACTAAGGACTTCTTCGTTTTGCCCAAACGCACTATTTATGTGTCCATATCATTCTGACAGTCCAAACCGATTATCTCTCTAACCATGATTAAAATCTGGTCTTTATAACGGAGCGGTACTGTGTTCTCTATGAGGTTGGAAATAACTTTTGTAGGTCAGATGAACGGCGCCTTGTAAATTATTAAACAGTTATACGTTCTGTGTTAACGAATATAGAAATGTCTTCCTGTAGGCGTGGTATAACGGGACTTGCCTTTTTCGGTATATTCGGTTTGCATTTAATCTCGCACCCCCCGCATACTGTACAAAATCCATGTTAAATATATTTTTAGAAGTAACAAATCTTTAAAAATTTATTAACCTTCAATTCATTTACAACACCTAACATTCTCATTCGCGTAAGTGCGTCTTATGAGTTTGTCTGGCGTGTAACAAGGACAGGACGATATAACAATACGTAGCTGTTCATAACCGAAACAATATATTCTTATATTCTGCGTGTTTTCAATGCCGATACATTAGATATCACTTCTTGACACTTCCCGAAGGACTGACGAACATTTAACACATTACGACAGGCTAAGGCATTTCCCACTCACCTGTTTTTAGCGGCGGCCGCCCGATCCCTCTGCCGCCGGTTCTTGAACCAGTTGCCAACTTGAGTTGGTGTGAGTCCCGTCGCTTGTGCCAGCTCTCTCTTCTTCGTAGGATTAGGATACGGATCCTGAAGATACCACTCCCTCAGGAGACTCCTGGTTCTCTCCTTGAAGCAGTGCGTCTTCTGCTCGCCATCCCAGATCGTTCTGGGTAGCGGAAACTTCTTGCGAACTCTGTACTTATCCACTGGCCCTAAAGGGCGTCCCCTCAGTTTCTCAGCTTCCTGGTAATGCGCCTCTAACCACATCGCTTGTAACCTCCCGTGAGACTCTTTAGTGAACTTATGGTGCTCTAGAATACTGTACATGTCTCTGTAATTACCGCTATGGAAGGAGACGATAGCCCTCGCCCGGAGCACGGCTTCGTTTTTGTTCAGTTCCGAGATGTTTGGGTGGGCTACGGGCAGCGACCATAGGAACCGTGCCAGTCTCTCAATATCGCCACTTTCCTCCAGCGTCTCGCACACTGCCGCCACTTGGGAAACTGTAAAATTCAGCGTCGGTAATGCAAACATCGGACTTGGTATTATGGGTGGGGGCGGCGGGACGACAACTGCCGGCGCACCGCCCCCAGACGCTGCCGCTGCCGCTGCAAGTGCAGTCACAGAATTAACCCCAGCTGCTACTGCCGCCGCAGCAGCCGCCGCCGCTGCGGAGGACGGACCCAGTCCCTGCGGATGGACTGCGCTGAGACCACCGAGACCCAAAGCCATCGCATGGGCCACCGCGCGATTGTGACCCGGTACGTCGTCGTCTTCCTGTAGGCGGTGGTGCAGGTGGGATGTTGGTGGCGGTGTCTGATGCCTAGGATCCACCGCGATTACGGGAGAGCCAGCCGCCTGGTGGCTGGCGGGACCAATGTCTTGTCCTCCGCGCATCCACTGTCTAGCAACGCGTCATCATGGCCTATCCGTGTCACGACTGATCAAGACACCTAGTGTCACTGTCTGCCTAATCAACATCATCACTAGCAACACACACATAAAAACCCCTCCCCCGCCCGCGCGGCAGCGCGATCCTATAAGAGCAGCGGTCCCTCACCCCTACGCTGGGCATTAGGAGTGGGGGGAAGCCTTTGTTACTAGACTCCTCCCTGATTGGCCGATCGTAGACACGTTGTCATGGTTACGCCGTCCATCAATGTCAGTCCTGCCAATCACGAGGCAGTGCTAGTGCGATGCGATAGGTTTCAGCTCTGTTTGGGCTAGCAGCAAAAACTGACTTGGAGGGGATGAAACCTGAATTGGGGAGGGTGATATCGTGTGTGGTGACATTAGTACTTGTTTGCTTGTTAGGAGGGCGTTGCTGTAGCTTTGTAATACACTCCAAACCTCTGTACCAGTCAACAGAAAAGACAGCTAATTACTATGGGGGTCTAGAAGGAATGTGTTGTATGGCCCTGGTCTATTTCCTTTTGATGAAATCAAATGTTAGCCTGGGCGACTCTGTGGAATGTGTGCAGCCGGTTAAGATGCGTATTGATCAGGTTTCAACTACAGAATGTCATTGACCTCTCAGTGAGAGGTGCGTTAATGAGAATAGTCGTATTACAAAAGCGAACAAAAACATTCTTGTCCAGTAAACAGATTAATTATGAGTGTAGACTGCTTCAGTAACAAAATCGGAAACATAGTCAGTAAAAATTTCATGTTGTTTGTTTGGCAACGTTTTTGATATTTGGACTACTTGTACACTGTATATTGTCAGTGATAAATGAAGGAATATGGCAAAGATAAAAGAGCTAGCTAGAGGAAAGGCGGCGTTAATAACCTCAACGTTATGAGTGCAGGTCACAGTCCCATTAAGGAAGAAACATTTCCTGACAGCGATAAAGCTAAAGGCTTTATCTAGACTACTGTTTTGTTATTTAAATTAATTACCACTGCAGTTTTTCTGTAAGCTTTCCTACATTGCAATTTGTTTATTTCGACTAATTGCAAATATGTTCATTAATAAATATTTCTTACATTAACCTTTTAAAGCCTAGCGGTAACTTTACATATGACCAGGTTTAACATTAAAAAATTCTACGTGGTGCCCACATTGCGTTTATGTGTTTTGTACGGATCTCAGAACAAACAGCAACTTTTGCCTTATAAAACATTAAGAGACTGGTTTTTATAACGGAAGCGGAGAGTGTTCACAGCGCGGTGCGCGCTGAGTTCTTATATAAAACAGATACGCTTCGTCTTTAAACGGTTAATGAATATGAGCAAATATCAGAAGTAAACAAATCATATTATTGACCTGCTACATGCAACATCTACAACATTCGCTATCCTACTGTCTCTCTTACGTGTGCCACAATAGCTCAGTCGGTATAGCGACTGGCAACGGGCTTGACGGTCCGGGGATCGAATCCCGGTGGGGACGAGATTTTCCGCACCTGTCCACACCGGTCCTGGTGCCCACCCAGCCTCCTGTAAAATGTGTACCAGGTCTCTTTACCGGGGGTAAAGCGGCCGGGGCGTGGCGTTGACCACCCAACCACATCTAGAGCCGAGGTTAAAGAAAGAGTAGCTCTATGCTTCTACCCCACTTGTGTGCCCTCGTGGCAGGTTATAGGGTGAGATTACTTTCTGTCTTACACGTCACCTAAATTCAATTAACACTTGTGAAAATTTGGAGTTCTAGAATTTTTAAATTATTGCAAACCCCACGGTCCAGGAAAATAATATATATATATATATATATGTGTGTGTGTGTGTGTGTGTGTGTGTGTGTGTATACATATATCATCATCCGTCACTAGTTAGGCTTCAATAGACCTGTTTCGGCCTCCTCTAATAGTCTCTTGAAAGGTCTTCCAAGTAGTAATCACCCCTCTGTTCTATAATGCAGACCAAATGGAAGAAGACGACGAATATATATCTATATACACACATATGTAAACCCTTTGTTACTCTTTCAGTTGGTCGGTGTTTAAATAATTTTTCAAAGAAACAGCCTTCTTAATGCAACTAAATAATAATGCAAAATTAAGAACAAGAAGTGTTTTTGTCCTTGCGGTTTCAAGCATCGGAAATGTAGCAAATGAAAAGCGACTTACGAATTTGGCGTTATAAGGTGCGACCCAAGACACGAAGCTGCATTTCAGATTGGCCCGCAACCTATTTGGACTCTGACAGTCCTAGTCTATCCTATAGCCCAGTGGTTCTTAACCTGTGGTCGACGAACCCCCTGGGTCCGTAGAGAGATTTCAGGGGGCCCATAAACTCGAAGGGGTGGATGTATGGATTAATAAAGGAGCCCTTATGGTACCATATTACATGTTCGTTATTTTTTTAATATTTTGAAATCCGTATTTGAGCATAGTTGGTTTCCTTTGTAACACAATGTGTAATACAAATTGCAAAGTATAGATCTGTGTATTTTATTTTAGGAATTTAAATATTTTTCTGAGAAGAGGTCCGTAGGTTTCAACCAGGCTGTGAAAGGAGTCCGTGACATGAAAAATTTAAGAAACACTGCTATAGCCTATGCAGAAAGGCGATTGAATTAATAATGTCCTAATAGATAGTGCTGCTTGGTTTAACCTTTTAAAGCCTAGCGGTTACTTTACATACCACCAGGTTTAACGTTAAAAAATTCCACATGGTGTCCACATTGCCTTTATGTGTTTTGTACGGATCTCAGAACAAACAGCAACTTTTGCCTTATAAAACATTAAGAGGTTGGTTTTTATAACCGAAGTGGGGAGTGTTTACAGCGCGGTACGCACTGAGTCCTTATATAAAACAGATACGTTCCGTCTTTAAAGGGTTACTTTCAGTAGCGTGGCACACGTGTTGATAAATGCGATTCCTGAGGTTTTCACAGCGGTATGGTTGAAAACTTCCTTCTTCAGAGAAATTACACCACGCCACTGTAATCTTTTCCCTAAGTTTCTAAAGCAGTATGTTCCTTCTAAACGTCGGGTACTAATTACTCAGTGACGTGACGTCACACCCTGAACACAGCAGTCCTTAGGTTGAGAAACGCTGCACCAAACCGTGTCCTGCCAGTGCAGAAGTTTAACTCATGGAGTACACATCAGGGATCAAAACCTTGCTTTTCCACTCCATCAAAAATAGGAGGTATTTAATACTGCAACATGTTTGGAGACAGCCTTTTACATTTTAACATTTTATGTTTAACCTTTTAAAGCCTAGCGGTAACTTTACATACCACCAGGTTTAACATTAAAAAATTCTACGTGGTGCCCACATTGCGTTTATGTGTTTTGTACGGATCTCAGAACAAACAGCAACTTTTGCCTTATAAAACATTAAGAGACTGGTTTTTATAACCGAAGTGGAGAGTGTTTACAGCGCGGTACGCACTGAGTCCTTATATAAAACAGATACGCTTCGTCTTTAAAGGGTTAACACTGTACATGCATTTTAACCTTTTAAATCCTCTTGGTTACTATACGTACGACCAGGTTTAACATTCATAAATTCTACGTTCTGCCCACACAGTATATTTATGTGTTTTGTGTGGATCTCAGAACAAACAGCGATTATTTCCCCATACAGCATTAACTGACTGGTTTTTATAACCGAGATAAAAGTGTTTACTGCGCAGTACGAACTGGTTGTTTAAACAAAACAGTTGACGTTTCATCTTTAAAGGGTTAATCTTTACAATTTTAGTGCTACCGTATAGCGACTGACTGTTGTGTAAGACGCTAATGTGTGTATATTACCATCTGCCGACGTAAAGTACGCTGCTTATATCTTGGTAATATTGGCTCACTGACGATGGCTACAATACGTAGCCGAAACATGTAGGAGCGTAAAAATTGTTTTGTGAAGTGGCTGGAAATATAACTTCTACCTGTGCAATGTCTTCTTAAAATCTTTATTGAATAAATGCATTAGCTTACCATGTGAGTTATATTTTTAATTCTGTCTACGATTTAAAGTAGATTTCATCTTTACATTCCAAAGTTTGTCTTTATTCTACTAGTATGTGTTACACACTGGTTCAGGATTCTTAAATGAAAACGATTCCACAGCAAAATATATAGCTTGGACTGAAATATGGACAGTGTCACGAATATTGAAAGGAAGCAGTGGATGTTAGCCTCCCCAAACAAACTCTTTTTATTGTTTTCCAGGAAATAGTTAAAAGCATAACAAATGTCACTAATGACAGCGAATTCACTAGCATAAAATTGAAAGTTTTACCTCCAAGTACATGTCACTCAGACTGCTTTGCCAGCGCGCTGTCTTTCACTAGACATTTTTCGAGCTGCTAATGTTGTGTTTGTCCTGTCCTCTGTCGACTCCTGCTGTTATAATGTCATCTAATAAATTACCATTTCCGCCCAGCCAAGTTTCTCATGTGAACAGTCTCTCAGGACGTTACGATTTGCTCATTGACCTCTGTGCACTTTGACCTGAAGGAACTAGGCCCCTTTCTATTTAATGCAGACCTTCAATATGAAGACTAACAGAAGGAGTCTTGCCTTACCCACGCGGGCAGCTAATGAAGGTGTTAACCCTTTAAAGGCGAAGCGTATCTGTTTTATATAAGGACTCAGTGCGTACCGCGCTGTAAACACTCTCCACTTCGGTTATAAAAACCGGTCTCTTAATGTTTTATAAGGCAAAAGTTGCTGTTTGTTCTGAGATCCGTACAAAACACATAAACGCAATGTGGGCACCATGCAGAATTTTTTAATGTTAAACATGGTGGTATGTAAAGTTACCGCTAGGCTTTAAAATGTTAAAGACGAAGCGTATCTGTTTTATATAAGGACTCAGTGCGTACCGCGCTGTAAACACTCTCCACTTCGGTTATAAAAACCGGTCTCGTAATGTTTTATAAGGCCAAAGTTGCTGTTTGTTCTGAGATCCGTACAAAACACATAAACGCAATGTGGGCACCATGCAGAATTTTTTAATATTAAACCTGGTGGTATGTAAAGTTACCGCTAGGCTTTAAAAGGTTAAAGACGAAGCGTATCTGTTTTATATAAGGACTCAGTGCGTACCGCGCTGTAAACACTCTCCACTTCGGTTATAAAAACCGGTCTCGTAATGTTTTATAAGGCCAAAGTTGCTGTTTGTTCTGAGATCCGTACAAAACACATAAACGCAATGTGGGCACCATGCAGAATCTTTTAATGTTAAACCTGGTGGTATGTAAAGTTACCGCTAGGCTTTAAAAGGTTAATGCGGACAGATATTCGCTTCGAATATGTGTATTGTTTCTCTGAACGGACGTCTTCGTCAGTCTCCACGGCCCTGGAAAAGATAACTATACAGAGGCAGTAACGCTGGAGTCTAGGTTCCCTCTATTCTGGGGGGGGGGGGGGGGCAACTGCGCGGACCTGCTACTGCTCTGAGCAGAAAATTTTTACGCGATCTGACGACTGCGCGGCACTTTAAAAGTGTTTTGTAATATACATAATAAGAATATTTGCAATGCAAATTGAAAAATTTCAGCTGCTTGACAACAGTTCCGTTTGCGCGGGAGCATTTCAATTATCGCGAGGTCGCGCACCCGCGCAGCTTAGAGGGAATATTGGCTGGAGTATACAGTTTTCCCAAAAATCTGGGAACAGCGTCAAAATTTTAGGCTGGTGGAAGTGACCCGAAAATATTAGGCCCCACCGTGCAGAATTTGTTCACCTGGGATTTGTGCACCCTTGCATGAACTCATAAATGTATCCTTTCAGATCCTTACGTCTTTATGATCACTGTAATGTGCTGCCACCCTCCTTAACAATTTCAGATGAAAACATTTCTGCAAAAAGATGCCCCATCTCTGAATCAGTTTTTCGGAATAAAGAAAGTACGTACAACAGGGCCTAATAGAAGTAACCCTTCAATTTGACGGAGGGAATGTTGGTGGGGGGTGGGTACTGTTAACAGAAGATAGAAAATCCACATGTTAGATGGAAGTGTAAAGACTGTAATATAGTAACTTTACCTTGTCTATTCCGTGTATTTATGATGTGTGTTTTATTTACAAAACCAACACGTTTACACGCCGTATACACAACAGGACAATTTCTGTCTTTGCTACATGTTTCGGCGGTTACATCTCCATCATCAGTGAGTATAACACACAAAATTAGTAAATAGAAGTACGTAGAAATCTATCTGTTTGAAGCAATGTTCAGATTTATTATGCCTTTCTTTATTCACCACGACATTAAGAGGCAAGTGAGTCGAAATAGTAGAGTGGGTATAGCGACTATGCTAGGGCTGAAAGGTCCAGGGTTCGAATTCCGATAGGTACAAGGCGTGTTTCTCTTCTCAAACACGCCGAGACCGATTATTGGGTCAACGCAACATCGGGAGTTTTTTTCGCGGGTGTAAAGCGGCCGGGGCGTGAAGTTAAACACTGGCCTACATCCAGTGGAGAAGTTAAGAATGGATGGAGCTGGCTCATTTCAGGTTTCTACCGCGATATACATGATATCTGCGAGCTTCTAGGACATTACGTAGCGTTGAGTGATAATTCTGTAGCGACGTTTCGGGGCAACTTTTCGATCCCATCTTCAAAGGTCAAGAAATCCAATATGAAAAGCTTTCCTGTTGGTATTCTTTACTCTTGAAGTTGGGACAACCAGGTTGTTCCGAAACGCCGGTACAGACTGCCACTCAGCGCTGCATAATACCGCTGAAGAGCGCACATTTCATGAGTGCAGCTATACCATGGGTGGGTCTGTGCCACTTGTACCCCTCTATGGTTGTGGTGTCAACAGAGAAAACTTCACTTTTATCTTCAAAGGCAGATTCTTCTTATTTTATTTGATCTTTGAGCAGAATATGTCTCGAAAACCAAACTGTACGAGGCACTTTGCACTTTTCGCACAAACGGGACTTAGCGTACAGCGTCCGTTATTTCCGAAGTTCTTTAAATAGAAATTTTACTGTATTTTGGTTTCCATTATGACCTTCCTAAAGTAACATAAGTAATCACCTGATGGGTCTAAACTTCCTTTAATCTGCAAGACATTCGTTTATTGAGAAAAGCATCTTATGTCTAACATGCCGCTGCAAAATGAGATCCCGTTAACTTAAATTTAGTACCTACAGGGTCTAACGACAGGAAGGCATAATAGTCCTGGTGTCTGCATTATGTTCAGAAAGAGGCAAAAGAGTCGGCTATGCTTTCCTTTTAGAACTAGCCTGTAAGTAATTTCATCATACCTTCAAAAGTTCCATTACAGCCTACTGTCAGCTGGAAGGACTCCGTGATTGAATATGACATGTTTATCAACTAGTGTTTCGCGAAACGGAGTAGGCTGACGAAGGATATTTTGATGGGCGGTGAACATTTTATAAAAAGCGATTGATTATGTATAAATGAACCGGCTAATATAATATTAATTTATATGTAATCAATTGCTTTTGTATAAAATGTTCGCAGCCCGTGGGGATATAGCCTATTTACTAATGCGATTCGGATTTGCGGGCCACAGGGTGTTCTTAATCATTGAATCCCCAATTTGATGCGAACTGGACGACCTGAGTTTTGACTCCCGGCAGGTGCAAGGGATTTTTTCTTTTCCAAAACGTCCAGAGCGCTTCTGGAACCCACAGAGTCTTGTACTGGGGCCCATACGGTCTTGTACTTGGGCTCATACGGCCTTGTACTGGGGGCCCACAGTGGCTTGCACTGGGGACCATACAGTCTTGTACTGGGGCCCATACGGTCTTGTACTTGGGCTCATACGGCCTTGTACTGGGGGCCCACAGTGACTTGCACTGGGGACCATACAGTCTTGTACTGGGGCCCATATGGTCTTGTAATGGGGCCCATAGGTCTTGTAGTGGGGCCTACGTAGTTGTATTCAGTGGGTACCGGGATCCTTTCCTGGGGGCAAAGCGGCTGGGATGTGAATCTGGCCACTCATCTTCAACTAGTGCCGAGGTCAGGCCTAAGAATGAGTGGAGCTGTACCTCTACTCCATTTACATGTCTTTATGGCGTGCATAGAGGCAGCATTACCATACGTTTGCCTGCTATATAGGCAATGGGCACTGGGAATCCTTTTCGCAAGGCAAAGCAGACAGGAGCCTGAAGCTAACCACTGATCTCCCTCCAGTGCCAAGAGTAAGAAAGAATGGAATTGAATTTCCACTCCCCCATACACCTTAATGACCTGCACAGCGAAAACTGCACCTTTACCTTTAATGATAAACGTAGGCGTGTGTGCCACTTACAGAGTGTAGACTCATTTGCCGGTTTTGCAGTGAGGTGTTCGAGCTTCGTAACTGAATTTACGTTCGACAGTAGGGAAAGGGCGTGCGAAAACGACATATGTGTTGTAATGTCAATTGTGACTTCACTTTTTCAAAGGCACCCATAAATTAATCTGCAATACTTGTGTCTCTGTATAATCAAATATCCATTCATGAAAGCATATGAGGCAGTGAAAGTAAGCTCCACTTATTCTTAACTTCAACACCATATGAAGGTAAGTGGTCAGCTTCAAGCTGCGGCAGTTTTAACTCTGGAATAACAGCCCCTGTTATCCATTGAATAGGAGACTAATTGGGCCCATGGAGCCAGTTCCGACGTTATGGACTTGTCATTCAGGGAATCGATCCACGATACACCAGCCTACGCTTCTTAGCCTGTTAACTGTACAGACGGAGCCATTTGGACCGCATAATTAGCTGCAATACACACTTTGTACCGTGTAACTGCAGTGTAAGTTCGTGGAGAAACTGGTCTGAAATGTGTCTGCAGCTAACGGGTCCTCCCACGTAACTTTTCCATTCTCTATTTTGCTGGTATTAGGTTTGTGAGTAAGCATAATAGGCCTATAGCTGCAATAGACCTACAACTTAAATTCTTAAACGCGTAATTTTAGAATTTTGAATTTTCTTAGATCTACGTGCAGAATCAAACCTTTTCTATCGGGCTGCATGTTAACGTAATCTAAAAAAATCATATATAGGGCTTATTGTCGCATCATCTGTGTTTATTACAAAATTGTAATTAATTAGAAAAAATAAACGTAGTAATTACACAGTAATACTCACATTAGGGAATAAACACGTATGTGTAAGCTAAGTTTTTTAAAAAATTGACTAAATTGTATGCAAAAGTGCGTTAAACATTACCAGTTTGCACTAATATGGATTTATAAACGATGACGTCCCCGTTGTGACATCTGAAGAGCAGAAAATAAGTACAGACCGACAATCAGAATTAAATTATTTATCAGTCTTATTGCTTGCTACACGTTTCGGCTTTCCTCAAACGGTTCTTAGAAGAGAAGTCCTGATGATGGATCGCCATAAGCAGACACTTGTTACGTAATCCACTTATAAGTATATGGTTTTGTGTATATCTGTATGCAGTGCTGACACTACGGATTCGACCACGCGTTGAGTCACATGAAATACTGCAGCCAGGGGTTTTACCCCACAAATAAATGCAAGTGGGTCAAGACTGATGTTTGGATACAGACATGTAGGCCTTACGTTTTATATATAGCTTACATCATTTTTATGTATTTTACAAATATTTTGCGTAAGCCTACAACATATTGGATTTATTTATTACTCGTGGTTTATCGTAACTCTAGTCGCATGCTTGTGTTAGTGACTATGAACGCAGTGAGTGTATCACTTGCCATTCAAGGACAGACTGTATGCTGTGTGGATTGTTGGATGCTAGATCCCTGAGGATGGATGGAAATAACAGCCGAAACATGTAGGAGAAACAATACGAGCATAAAAAGTTATGTGCAATATTTGGCAAAATAGAAGTGTATATTTTGAAAGAAGTGTGCACGCAACATGTATAACATTAAGTACAGAGTAAGTTTCGTTTTTGTGGTGCAGGGCCCTGCAGCAGACGCTATGGACGCGCCCCAGAATTGAGGCTTATTGTGCAACCCTGTGATGAAGATGATTAGTTTTTTTTATTTATCCGTGTAATGGAGCACGGGTGGAATGAAATTGACAGGGTGAAACCTAAGTACTCGGGGAAAACCTTTAGCCCGTGCCACTTGGTCCACCACAAATACCACATGGACTGACCCGGGATCGAAACCGGGCCTCCTCGGTGGGGGGGCCGGCTACTAACCGCCTGAGCCATGGCACGGCCGCAAATACAGTACGCTGTAACTCCAATTAACCGGCCGCTGGTTATCCGGACCGCCAATTATCCGGATCGGCTTGGCCCTTCAGCTAACTTTGTCGAGAATTCTACAAAACTAATTTGTCGTGAAATTACCGGTTATCGGATAGAGTACAGTACTGTAAAGTGTTACGGCTGTCGAGAACTTCAAATCATGCGCGGTCGAAAGGTTTAGACGCAGGTATATGCTGTAAATAGTAACAGCCGAAGCGGTTCACATATTATTAATTGTTAAATATTATTAAATGTTAATGTAGTTTTGTCCGTAAATAAATATGTAGCCTAAAAATAGCCGTTTGTAGGAATTTTTTCCCATTTTAAACTGCCAATGTAGTCTATTTTCAAAGAAAAATCAAATTATCCGGATTTTCTGCATATCCGGACGGCTCGCGGTCTCAATTAATCCGGACAATTGGAGTTATACTGTAGGTACTTCCTTTGAAACGCGTAGTCTGACCCGTCCCGGATCCCAGTACATAGACACGTGAAAAAGGTAGAGAATAATTACGCAGGTAACTGATCAAGCAAGCAGAAGGGTCGTGGTACAAAAAGCAAATCCACGAGGCGGTTGAGCAGGCAGTTAGAGCGGCTAGGAGGTTGCGTCGGCTGCTGACAGAGGGGACCAAAGGACAGCGCTTACGGAAAAACACACGCCGCTCTGGGCACCACAATAACCTATTCGTAACAGCATGCCACAGAATCGTCTGATATCTCCATCTCTTGCATCATTGGAAGTTTCCCTCCTGCCAAATTTTTTTTCTTCTCATCTGAAGATTTATTGGCATAAGATTTAAGACTTAGTATTTCCATACGTCCGGTTGGGGGCGAGATTTTCCGCATCCGTCCAGACTGGCCCTGGGGCCCACCCAGCTTCCTGTACAATGGGTAACGGGTCTCTTTCCCTGGGGTAAAGTGGTCGAGGCGTGGCCATAACCACCTACCTCCATCTAGGGCCGAGGTTAAAGAAAGAGTACAACTATACCTCTACTCCTCTTCTGTGCCTTCATGGCATGTTGTACGATGAATTATACATTTTACCTTGTACGTTCATATGTAGCCTACAGTCTACATCAACTAAAGGATCGTGAGAAGTGTAACATACCTCACCTGAATGTTCTATTTTCATGTAAAATGAGTCACAGTTGCGGTTATATTCTCATGAAAATTATATCGAATTTGAAGTTCTAATCTCGTGAAAATTATATCGAACTTGAAGTTCTAATCTCGTGAAAATTATATCGAATTTGAAGTTCTAATCTCATGAAAATTATATCGAACTTGAAGTTCTAATCTCGTGAAAATTATATCGAACTTGAAGTTCTAATCTCGTGAAAATTATGCCTCAATGGAAGTTCTGTTTTCTTGGACACAGTGTCTCAAATTTAGCTGTGTATTCCTCACATGTGGCCTGTGTTCCTAGCCACAATGTCTCACTCGAAGCTTTCCTCCTATGGATGCACGAATCAGTTGAATTTTACGAACTACTGCGTCATCTACATTTCTTGTCTCATAATACATCTTATAGCTGTATATCGCCTGAAAGTTTCTTCTCATAGATGGCAGGCCTGTGCATCAACTGACGCCTTAGATTTATGTAAATTATGAATCTTGTTGCAGCTGACAGTCGCCTCCATCTAGTGGCGAAGTTAAGAATTGCTGGAGCTATTACTTTGTTCCCCCCATACGCCTTCATGACGTGGACAGACAAACTTACCCTTATATCCCTGAATCATATGGTTTTATTTTTGTGTTAGGAAATTTAAGTCCGGGTTTGTTGTCTGTGTTCTTAATAGCATGCGTAGACTTATGTAGCCCTCCGTAGAATAACTAGACTCAAGCTTTGCCTAACAGCGAATGGCAATTTAAATTTAATTGTCTGAAAAGCGATTACAGAAATGTTGAACTGTTTTCATGTAACAAGTTCAAGAACACTTTTTTTTTTTTTGCATAAATAGACTTAATCAGACTGTTGGTTTTCATGTTTCAGTATTTGGTAGAATAGCATTAGTGTGAATATTTGTATCTGCCTTAAGCCTAAAATATCTGCCGCTGAGTATAGACCAAGGATAATCAGTAATTAAGTTTTGCATTTTTAGAGTATACATTTTTTTCCCCTTACTACTGTAGATTCTAAGTCACAAACTGCACATAACAATCGCGTCCTTTTTTCAAAATGTATCAAACTGAGGCCTCCAAGTACGTCATATTTAGCACCAAACAGGTATGGTATTTGAAAAAAATAGCAGCAGCGTGTCAAAAGCTTTTTGCTTTCAGAACCGCAGGTGCTGTGTCCCTCTGTCTCTCTCTGTAACATATCATCGGAATTATTCTGTCGTCTTGCAAGGTTTGACTGACCTGTAGTCTACTAAATGACATGTGGGCTACTAAAAGCATTTTTCTTTGTTGTGGTGGATTTTGTGTTTCTAAAGGATTAGGCAGCTCAGTTTTAAGGTTTATTCGCATTTCTGTAGACTGCCTAATAAATTTTCCATGTTCGTTCAGTCGTTTGTAACAACTGTAGGAGAGTCGGATGAATTTTCATGAAAATTGTTGCTGGAGAGCTTTACGAAAGGCCGTAGAGTCATTTGAATTTCAAATTTGATTACCTGAAATAATCTTAACCTTTTAAAGCCTAGCGGTAACTTTACGTACCACCAGGTTTAACATTAAAAAATTCTACGTGGTGCCCACATTGCGTTTATGTGTTTTGTACGGATCTCAGAACAAACAGCAACTTTTGCCTTATAACACATTAAGAGACTGGTTTTTATAACCGAAGTGGAGAGTGTTTACAGCGCGGTAAGGACTGAGTCCTTCCATAGAACAGATACGCTTCGTCTTTAAAAAGGGTTAACCATTGCTTTCAAGAGCGTATGCCTCATACGACCGCCATCTGCACTGTCAAGCCAACTTAACACGGGAGGCAAATTTTCATACCAGTTAGGCCTAACTGCATAATTTTTTTTGTATCGCCCATCCCGTTGTACGTGCATATACCACTGTTTCCAATCTATGCAGACAAACACAAAATATTCCCCTGTTTCTTGATTTTATTGATGTCTTACGACATGTTTCGGTCGTACAAAGCTACCATCATCAGGTAAGAATACACATCTGTAAAGGAAAAGAAATGTTAAGGCGGAGGCCTCCCCTTTTACATTAAAATGGAAATAATATCCATTTTAATGTAACGCTTAACACTTCCTTTCCTTTATAGTTGCGTGTTCTTACCTGATGATGGTTGCCTTGTACGAACAAAACATGTCGTAAGACATTAATAAAATCAAGAAACAGGGGAATATGTTGTGTTTGTCTGCATAGATTGGAAATAGCTGTAGCTGTACAAAGCCCAGTGGTAAACACGTGCACCCCTTATTCTAACATTTTGAAGTCATTTATTTGACCTGTGCGGTACACTTAACGTATTTTCTACCTCATGAGTCGAATTTTTCCCCTTGAAACATGGCCCCAGATATCACACTGTGACTTAACACCTGCATAAGTGTGGTACTGAGTCGGCAAAAATACCTCGCTAATTATATGGCGCGTCGTATTACTTGTAGTGTCTTGTGTGGTGGAAAATAGAGTATTTGTTACAAAACCCAGTGACGATTACTTCTTTCAAAAAGGAGATTAGCCTTTGTAATAGACCGGGAGTGTGTTCTCTGTGAGGTAGGAACTGGATTTTATGTAGGTATAAAATTTGGAATACTGATGTGTAAAATATATTGCATAGTTCCTCGGCGGACTTTCAGGAATCCTGCAAGTACGTTTTATTTATAATTAAATTGTTGGATATAATTTGGATAATTTCAATCCATTTCTTTTATTTTCCTCCTTATCTTTGTACGTAATCGTCACTGCGTCTATTGTCGCTGTAAATTATGAGTAATAAATGTTTTTTCATGACTTTGTGTAAACAGGTTATTTTTAAATAAACCTTCGTGTTTTGAAAAGTTGTATTTCATTTCTGCAGCCAGAATTTACTCTTCTGTTTTACAGGTTTTCCCCCTAAAACTCAGATTCGTTCACAATGCTTTCGCAGACAATGAGCTTTTGCAGACCGCCGATTCAGATGAATATCCGCCTTCACATTTTTAACCCTTTAAAGACGAAGCGTATCTGTTTTATATAAGGACTCAGTGCTTACCGCACTGTAAACACTCTGCACTTCGGTTATAAAACCAGTCTGTTAATGTTTTATAAGGCAAAAGTTGCTGTTTGTTCTGAGATCCGTACAAAACACATAAACGCAATGTGGGCACCACGTAGAATTTTTTAATGTTAAGCCTGGTCGTATATAAAGTTACCACTAGCCATTAAAAGGTTAAAACAGCAGGCACGAACATAATATCTTAAGATTTGTGTAAAACTCATTATTTTAGGTTATTTTAAATGAGCGTCAACTGAGGTCACACACCACAATCCCTCATGTGTAGCTAACAATAGCCCAGTCACCTATGAAGTGTCACTCCTTGTATGAAACACGAATTTTCACGTGGTGAAAGACACAACAAGCGAGCGTAGTTGATATAGCGACTAGCTAAGTACTGGACTATTCCGATATCCTTTTGCTTTAATATAATAATGAATAACTCTCTCCTGACTCATTATTGCCCTGACCAAGTGGTTAGGCAACTGCTGTACTGGCTCAGGTTTGTAAAGATGAACACTAGACAGGGGTTAAGAAATTTAACGTTACAAAGTAGACACTGGCTCAGTAACATAGGTGTACGGTAGTTGAATTTAAATAAATAATTTAAGCTGCGTTGGACGTGGGGAATATACCGCTTCCGGCCTCCTCTGATCGTTTTGTAACCGCTGTAATAGTGACAAAACCCACGCATCAGGAGGCAGCGAATCGCGTAAAATGTGTAGCTATTAGTTGCAGGGGAACGGATAAACACATAATCTGTGTTTAGTAACATGCGGTTGATACATTAGACTATCCGCATGCCTGAGCGCCAGTTATCAAAATTACTTGGGCAGTAAGTGTTTTGATTAGGCTGCAAATTGTGTTAACGAACTGATATTCAAATCCGGCAAACGAAACTGTAATATGTAATTTACACCCATGGGCTAATAACGACCTCTTAACGGACTGAGTCGCTATTAGGCGCGTTTGCAAAATTACGAAAACCGATTGTTAGCTTTGTCATGTAAGCCTGTCCGTCCGTTTGTTCTCATGGAACAACTCGGTTCCCAGTGGACGGATTTTCATGAAATTTGATATTTGGGTATTTTTCGAAAATCTGTGGAGAAAATTCAAGATTCATTAAAATCTGACAAGAATAACGGGCACTTTACATGAAGACCTGTGTACATTTATGATAATATCTCGCTAAATTGTTCTGATAATGAGAAATGCTTCAGACAAAATTTGTAGACAAAATCAAAAAACATTTTATGTTCAATAATTTTTTTTCGAAAATCTTGCTGTTTATGAGATAATGTGGAAAAATATGGTACTGCCAGATAGGCCACAGATGACAATATAATACGGCGCATGCTGATTACCTAAGGCTACAGACACACACTCAGAATATGTGTTACTTATTGCCTTTCCACGAAAACAGCGGTTATGCAAAGTACCTCATCGGTGCGTTAGACGTAAAATGCCTGTCTTTTTCTCTATGATCATCCTTCCTATGAAACCACTTCTGCGATCTGCTTTCACAGTCAAGTTTATACACTGATATGGCTCAGTCAGTGTCGTGACTAGACTACGAGCTGAGGAATGAGAAATTATTACTCGTTTCCCGGCTGGTATACAAATATTTCTGTTCTCCAAAAGCGACCAGACCGGCCCTGGTTTCCACAGCAGCTGACCGTTAATGGGGTCCGGGTGCTCTTTCCTCGGGTGTAAAGCGGCCGGGACGTGGATCTGACCTGTCAGCTCGATATGGTGCCGAGGAAAATAGTGAGTGTTTCTATAGCCAAGAAGAAGTGTTCTTGAACTTCTTGACCCTTGAAGATGGGACCGATACTTTGTCCCGAAACGTCGTAAAGAATTACCACTCGACGCTGCATTATACCGCAGAAGAGCGCAGATCCCTTTGTACATATTTATTTATTTATTTATTTAACCTTTTAAAGCCTAGCGGTAACTTTACATACCACCAGGTTTAACATTAAAAAATTCCACGTGGTGCCCACAATGCGTTTATGTGTTTTGTACGGATCTCAGAACAAACATCAACTTTTGCCTTATAAAACATTAAGAGACTGGTTTTTATAACCGAAGTGGAGAGTGTTTACAGCGCGGTACGCACTGAGTCCTTATATAAAACAGATACGCTTCGTCTTTAAAGGGTTAATCTAGTACCGTAAACCCCCCTGAATTATCCACACTGTGCTCTGATCTACTGTGTAACAGTTCACTACACCAAAAAGTACCAGCAGCTTTTCTACATACACAGTTAGACAAAATATTATTTTTTATGCAACGACTGAAGTACTCACTGATGATGGATGAACGAGGACCGAAACACGTAGGAATGTAGTGTGTTTTTGAAAATACTGTTTTGAATTTGTAACAATTTGAGTGCGTTTGTTGGTTGGTATTAAAAAACCGAACTATGATTTCACGGAATGTAGAATATTAAAAATTTGAAATTAATCTACGTGCTTAACCAATTATTCAGGCAGTCAATAAGGGACTAATGGGTCTTAAATTTTGGGTTAATTAATGTACAGTTGATGGCTATTATCATCAAGACAAATTATTGAAAGACGAAGAGAATTATCATTGTTGACTGTCCTTATACTAAATCATTACGTTCTGGTTACATTTTAGGAGATTCTGGCGAGAATAATAAAGCATTACTAAAAACATATCCTGTATAAGTGAATAAAGTGAGAGTGAATAAAAGAACAACCAGGATATAAATTAAATCTGTTGAGAGAAAAGGGACAGAGAAAAAGAGATACAGAAATGCAAACAAGTGTAAAACTTGACTCAGGGATGAAATTAGAAGAGGAAATTTCTTTCTGAAACCCAATTCTTTCCGCGTGGCTGAACAGTCGGGGTCTGCGATCAATACGGGCAGGCCGCGGCAGTAGCAGGAGGTTCGTTCCCACAGTAAGAACCTCCTCGCTGTTCTCCACTCCTGTGCCTCGCCTTCCTCCATACACTGTCTCGTCTTCCTTTTGCTCTTTCCCCTGCCTTCAGTTTCCTAGGTTGGACAGGAATAGAATGGTTTTTGGGCCCACTGAATCTTGGTCAGATGCTATGTTCTCTGGAACTATATCAGCTAGAGCGTGGAACTCGCCTCTCTCCTGCACCCAGAACCGATATCTTCAGTTTCACCTGCCCTGCTACTTCGGTTGTTATAAGCGTACTAGGCAGGGGCAGGGATAGCTGTATTAGACGTAACGTATACAGGCCTATTGCCTGAATGGTAACAGAATTGTGATTGAGAAATATACTTATCTCTATGGAGGAACTGCATTTTAGCGTAGACTAAGGTCTCTTATGGGGCACGCTGTGGTTCATTTGGTTAAGGAACTTCACTACAAAACGGAAGGTCGCGGGTTCGATTCCCGATTGTGTCATAATCCTTTCGGTCGCACTATGTTCCTGGGGTCGACTCAGCCTCTAGCAGAAATGAGTACCAGGAATATTTCCTGGGGGGTAAAGGCGGCCGGTGTGTAGGGCTGCAAACCTTACCACCTTCATGTGCCGACTGTCTAAAAATCTGGGAGCCTCAACCTCCTGGAACCCTAAGGGCCTGTCCAGGCCTATAATGGGACTGCTTGCTTTACGGTCTCTTATGGGCTTTTCCTTTAATCAAACATCCCCAAACAGTTAGGTACCAGTAGATGTAACAATTTTATGTGCCAACTAATTTAGTGTTTTTGGAGGTGTTTTATATTTCATTAAAATGGACAAAACATTAAGATCTTCTTTAAAAACAGTATCCACGCGCTTTCTTTTTTTGAGGAGGTCGTTTACGCTTACAGGGAGAGCCTCCAACTTTTACCACTTTTAGTACGAAGTGAATATAGTTCAGTGCAAAAGTGTGTGCTGTTGTGTGTCGTTTCTCTATCATTATCGAATTTTGAGTTGGTATATATAGGCCTGTATTTGTGTGAAATGGTAGTTGCTCCAATTTTTGTTATTTTAAAAATAGCCTCGTAAGTACATCTGAAAATTTCATACACGGATCTTGTTTCAGCACGTGCGGATGTACAAGTTACGGCATATGCTGTGAGCCAGATGTAGCAATAAAGCGTGTGAAGGGTGGCAACACTGTCAACATACGACCCGTGATCCACTATAAACAGCGAACGATCGGTAGGTTCCTCTCCCGAATTAACCTGCAATTTTTAAGGTACTGACACTAATCGCAGTGCAGTCGGCTTTGTGCAGTGTTTTGGTATCAAGCAGAGTTTATACCCTTGACACTCTGTGACGTAGATTCCCCCCACCCCCCGCACTTTTCTAAAACTTCCGACGAATAATGGTTTAGGTGTTTAGATCAGTGCAAATTGTCCTGCATATTCAGAAAACCCACTCATTTACCTTCTCGTGAGGGACAACTTAAGTTCTGTCGCTACTTGACCACTTCAAGACCTTCATGATGTTTTGCACAGCTGTTACACAGTAACACGTCACAGTCAGCGTCATATCTCTGGAAAGCTCACCGTGTTGCCTACTTCATACCCAGCTTAGGCTATCAGAATTAATTACGGTGAGGGTGAGACACCACAGATACCCTGCAGGTGAGATGGTTGTGCACTGCGCAGGTGAATCGTGTTGGAATATTTACACTCTGAAGATGGAGGCAACAAACTGTTCCGAAACTTTGATCGCAACTATTAAATAAAAACAGTATGCTAAGCGTTTATTAAACTCCGTCTAAATTAGTTATTCTAACAAAACAGTAATTCAAATTGGAAATTTGAGTATACAATACAAAAATAATTATTATCATAGAAAATTAAAATTTTTCAAATTGGCTAACTTGTCGGTCTCACTGTACACACAGCTGCTGTGCCCTGCAAGGATTACAAATATTTAAGTAGTGTATTGATTTGGCAAATAAAGGAAAGGTAAAATGAGTTCTAAGGAAACAGTTAAAATGAAGGTGAGGAAATATATGTGGAATAGTGACACAAATGTTCCAATATAAAACACTTTGTTATAACGTTAAGCACATCACAACATTAAGCATTATAGCACCATAACATTAAGTATATTAATGTAATTTAAATACAAATGTAACTTAACAAACAGATATATGTATAAAATTGACATGTCAGTTTATCATATATTAATGTAGCTAATTTAAGTATAATGCATTGAATATGTACAAAGTAAATATGTAACTAATCCTAACCTATAACATATCAAATGTGCGAATAACAGTGAACAAAGTACAAACGTCTTAATGTACTGAAAGGGTGTAAGGGTGCGGACGCACTGCAGGCGTGTTGTCTGGGGCTTAGTGGAGTGGCAAGTGAATGGCGGGAATGCCACTTCAACCAACAACAATCAAATTATAGTAACAATAATAATAGTAGCCGTGCAGCAAAACTTCAGATTTTTCGTGATGTTTATTCAATTGTCGTATTTTACACAGTTACACAACATGTTTCGGCATTTATCTATGCCATTATCAGGTTATCTTGCAGAATCCTTCACACAGGTCGTAATACAGGGTCATTTATATTTAAATTTTATATTTAAGTGAGATCTCACTTGTGCGTAGGTAATATATGAAAGTCAATATCGTGTTGTTGTTACAAATTAGCAGCCCTAAAACAGGAGTATAAAAGAAAGAAAACTGTTAAAAATTTAGAACGTTAAAAATTATTAAAAACGAATTGAGAAGTTAGAATCGGAAGTAATAAGTAATATTTGCGTATTTGAATATTAGCATTGAATTATGATTTTAGATTTTGTCGTTTTTTGGGCTTCTCCATTTTACGTTGTTGGTGCGTGTTTGTTAATTCAGCAGGTTGATAGTGAAGATGTTTGCGTAGTCCAGTAATTTTTTTTTATATTTTAATAGTAGTAATTTTAGTAGTAGTAATAATTTTAATTTTAATAGTAGTAATTTTTGGTATTCGTCTTGCTTTCGTGTCTTCTCTGTCGTAGCGTTTTTCTCCTATTTTTTACGTAAATCAAATCTTCTGTTGTTGTTGTTATTGTAGGCAGAGATCCGTTGATTTGTATTTTGTTGTTCTGGGATGATGAGAATTCGATGAGACGCTGTATCACTGCTGTCGGTTTGTTACCAACAAACCGACAGCAGTGACAGCGCCTCATCTGTTCAGTCCGTTGGATAGGTAGGTACCTGTGTATGCGCGGAACATGTTGCCTGCAGCATCAGAGCTATTACTGAACCTGTAGGGTGACAAGGAACTATCCAAATTCCATCTTGTGTTTCTCTGTTTAAAGATACCGCGTAAATTTACGGATGAAAATACTGCTGCCTTCTTCGCGTTAACTATTGAAACTATACATAAAGAACGCTTTTGAAATGGGATATTCAAATTTAATATTGTACGTTGTGGAGCAGGAATTTATTAGACATGAGAAAGATGATGATATAGCAATGAAGTTATTTTTACGTGGCCGGAATTAAATGACGTGTACCAAGAATTATGTAGAAGTTTGGTAATTTGTTAGATTACGGAAAAAATTACATGAATTAAATTAATTTACTGTGTTATTATTTATTATCATTGTGTGGGAAGTTGTATATTTGGTCATGGCGAACCACTTTGTTTCACTTTTTAAAAACGGAGCTCTTAATTCGAGAGAAATGTAAGGGAACGTCTGATTGTGTGCGAGGAAAGGACAGAAGAGTTACAGGACATCCATACAGTGACATTGCTGACTGCCTGCAGAGGAAATTTTATCATAGCCTTTGATGTATCAACACCCAAAGGAAATTGCGTCATTATTAACTTCGCATGGAAGATATTCGAGTAGATAATGAAATATTATCCACTTTGGAAACTTCGACCGGTGTTCTTATAAACTTTGCAAGAAAGATATTCGAGTAACTAATATTTTTGGAACTTTGGATATATTGGGGGCTCAATAAACCGTCCCCTTTTGTACTGAATATCAAATCTTGACTCCAGCCATCAGTTACTGGAGACTGACTAATTTTTTCGTCTTTGTTAGTGAGTTCTCCATATGCCTTTTCTTTGTACTAATCTTGAATTCTGAATCATTATAAATTTCTACACAAATCTCTTTCCCCTTACGTACTAAACAGAGGGAAGAAAATTAAAATCACTCTTGTCTGTTTTTATTTGCATCATTCCATCCAAACTTGCTTTGTCAAGTGCAGTAAATTGTCTCTACTATATATGAGTGGAAGCAGGTGTTTTCAATGTCTGCCCTTCCGGAGAAAATAGTAACTTTGAACACGTTGCTTGTTGAGCATACACTAGCCATAGGTTCTGATGTCGAATTCTGGCAGAAAGAACGTTTCTTTTTTCGTTCGCTGCTAAGACTACATAGGTATGGGAGATTACACACAAACGTGTACAATTGGCAGCGACTGATTTATCTACAGTTACTACAATTTAAAACACTAATTACACTTTTCTACGTCTAGGAAGAGACATGTGTTGTTTTTGTAAGAAGTCACTCTCAATTCCGAGTTTAGTGCATTTATAACTCTTCTGTCCAAATTGATGTTATCGCATTTATATCTTAAAATGTATCTTTCGTAATATTAAGGGTAGACCTATTTAATTGTCGAAATTATATTACTGTATTCGCACTCACTTGGATCGAAATGCTCTTGTGCACTATTGTGCTATTACAGAGTGTATTTTGTCGTCATTAGTTTCTATTCATTACACTGCAAAAACAATTTCTTGTTTACTGTTCTTCCTAATTGGCACAATTTTTTCTTCTTGTGCTCTATGCAGATGTAGGTTTCATAAAGTTATTAGCCTATTACGAGTGTGTCTTATGATCACTGTACTCAATTTTGTTCGCAGTTATAGCATTTATTTTTATCCTTTTAAAGCCTAGCGGTAACTTTACGTACCAACAAGTTTAACATTAAAAAATTCTACGTGGTGCCCACATTGCGTTTATGTGTTTTGTACGGATCTCAGAACAAACAGCAACTTTTGCCTTATAAAACATTAAGAGATTGGTTTTTATAACCGAAGTGGAGAGTGTTTACAGCGCGGTACGCACTGAGTCCTTATGTAAAACCGACACATTTCGTCTCTAAAGGGTTATTATTGTTATTCTCGTTTGCCGGGATAATGTATTTAGTATCGCAACTCGCGAAGGGCTCGACGGTTTCGTTTCGTAGTCCTTCCCTCTTCTACCTACTTGTTCACAGCAGGTGTAGAAGGTTTTATTTGCACTTGATCACACTCAAACACACACCACAGTCGGTAGGACTCCTCTGGACGAGGGATCGGCCCGTCGCAGAGACCTCTACCTGACAACACAAACACTGTGCAACAGACAAACATCCATGCCCCCGGTGGGATTCGAACCCACTATCCCAGCAAGCACTCGGCCGCAGACCTACGCCTTAGACAGCGCGGCCACTGGAATCGGCGTGCTGGACAGTTCGTGGTTCAAACCTCTAAGGAAGGGGGGGGGGGGGGGGGAAGGAGAACGTTTTTTTCTTCTAAAATGTCCAGACCGGCTGTGAGGTCCACTCAGCGTCGTGTACAAGAGGTACCAAGTTCCTTTCCCGGGTGCGGTTCTGCTTAAATTTTATTCCAACTTTGATCGTTAGCTGCGTGGTGTAACCTGTCGCAACATAGACCTGCTTCCGATATATCGAAGCGATTTCACCATTCCAGTTTTGCACATAAGTAATTAGCTGTTGGTAACACCAGACACATCAAATTCTGAGAGGGAATTACATAAATTTGTTGATTAGATTCAAAAAATGGATTTGCTGATATATTTTTTGTATCACGGGCTCATATTTATTGCATAAGTGTTTTAACAATATAATCACTACAGCACCTATTTTCTGCCCTGGGAGACAGTATTAATGCTTGCTTGCTGTCTTTGCAATGTTACTTCCGAAGTGTTTCAGATTGTGTTCCGCTATCTTGGGTGAAATCTTCACATACAACAAAGATAAACACTGTTCGCCTTACGTTTGTACCATACATGTGTCAACAATGTGACGATATTATTATTATTATTGTTGTTGTTGTGAAAGCGTTAAAATTTTTTCAGTATCATTTAAATTTAAAGTCAGAACTGTGTTCTGACAAGTGTTCATATTGCTCAAAGCAAGTAAACTCATAAATTTAGCCCTGTGATTAATCCTGCCATCTGTATTTGAGGCAGTGCCCTTTGGTGTAGTCACCAATATACGTGTGACCATGTCTACCAAACTACACGGCATCACATCCCACAAGACAGTATCTTGCTGCATGCCAATATTAGAACATTTGATATGTTTCGAAGTAGAGAACTAGAATAATCTGCTTCGATAAGCTGTGGTCAGTTATATGTTACTATTCGAATCTTTCTTCATTCTACCACAACTTTTTCCTTTTTAATATTATTAAATAATAAAATAATAATACAGAGGAAAAAATTATGATCGACTGAAGCAAGATTGTAATAGTATTGTACAAAGACAATAGGATCGGACATCTGAAAACAGTTATTTGTATCAGAATATGATTTGGTCCTAGAAAGCAGGTATAAATTTAAATAAATGGGCCTTTGTTTATAGGGAAACCTCCAAGCAAGGATAGATCGTCTGCGGACAGAAATTTGCCCTTTTTACAGCGAACACTAGAAACAAGGGTTAGAATCCTGCTAACAGAGCTGCAAAGGGTTGCAGACGGGGAGGCATTAAGTGTGCAGGGAAATCTTGCTGTGACTAACATCGCCAAAGTCAAAGGGACTTATATGTTATTCTGACCCACCGGTGACCTCATGTTCACAGACTGTGTAGTCAAATTCAGATCACTATGGGTTAAACATGCATTTGATTTAATATTGCCCATTTCCCGTGCAGTTGAATATTATACAGTTTTTTTAATAAGACCAGCTACTGCACAGTTACATTTGAGTATTCCCCGACATGTTTCGGCCGTGAGTACAGAGTTGGCACTTGTGATGTACACAACGTGAATACAGTCAGGTTTGTCCCCACACACTGACGACAAGATGTTTGGAGACAGGTTTAATGGATTTTAACTGTTTTTGTGTATACCAACAACAATTTTAACATGAGCTTTTAACATGACAGTGATTGTAAACACAGATATTAATAAGCACTAATGTACCATATGCTGCTTTGTCAAGAAGAAAAAACATTCTCCCTGAAAATGGCCGAATAGTTACGGCCGAAACATGTCGGAGAGTATACAAATGTAATTGTACAGTAGTTGGTTTTATTAAAAACTTTCATGCATCTAATTTCTTTGTATTACCCTCGGTAATTTTTCTGTGACACAGAAATGTTTGTGGTAGGCCTAATTAAAAAAATGTCGGCTGTATATCTGATGTCTGTCCTCTCGAAAAGTTATTAGAAGTTGATACGTACCAACTGCTCTTCTCGATTGCGGTTTTTCTCCTTTGCCCACTCTAAAAGTAATCGAATGAGTGTACCTAAAAGTTTTTGTTTTTTAACTTAGTAAGAAGCTGATGTAGTGGTTTAAAATACAGTCTAAGTTAAAATATTTTAGCATTTTCCACAACGAACCCAATCGTACGAGCATGTTTACCGACACACAAAGTAATCTGAACCAGTGACTGTCTATTAATGCCGGATATAGCCCTCAGAATACTGAGTGCTATTTATCCCTGCCTCTTCCGGTTTTCGGCCATCCAGCTTGTTGCCCAGTAACTGTGCTGACTGAGCTACCCCATTTCCCTCTTCCAAGACAGACTGTCTCGGAAAGTTACAGTACACACTGCAAAGGTCATGCTGTTAGTTAAAGGTAAAGGTAAAGCAGTCCCATTACAGGCCTGGACAGGTCCTTAGGGTTCCAGGAGGTCGAGGCTCCCAGATTTCTAGACAATCGGCACATGAAGGTGGTAAGGTTGTCAGCCCTACGCACCGGCCGTTTACCCCCCAGGAAATATTCCTGGTAGTCATTTCTGTTAGAGGCTGAGTCGACCCCAGGGCCATAGTGCGACCGACAGGATTATACCAATGAAAAATTCCAACCCGCGACCTGCCGGTTTGTAGCGCAGTGCCTCAACTAACTGCGCCACCGCGGCCCCCTCATGCTCTTAGGCCACTCGGATATTCAGTATGAATTTACGAAAGCCACGTTACCGGTTGAGCGATAGTGGTCGGAGTATGTGACTTACAGTGTAACGTCACTTGTCGCGGAGTGCTTTCGAAATATTATTACTGCATGAGATGCATTTACCGTGAGAGTCTGCTCTAGGAAACTGATAATGGGAAGTAACACTGAAACTTGTTAAAACGGATACTTAATAAACGCAGACATGATGTGTCGGAAAATATGGATGTGCGTGAGGAAATTATCCACCAAATATAGATAGAAACTCATTAATGCGAAAATGGAAAAGACTAAGTGAGATGTATCACAAAATATTGTGGTTTCGTTGTTTTGTTTGGACATAATTTTCTTACGAACTGTTCTGCATATAATTTTAACATTTTCCATTCCGTGTTGGTTATTCAAAATCTGAAATATGTGACCAAACCCAACACAATGTAAAACTAACTTATTTTAAAATTTTTTTTAAATAAATTAGTTTTACATTGTGTCGGAATTGGTCACATATCTCAGATGTTATGCCTGTAATTTATTTTAGAAGGTACATATAAAACAATACGTAAATTCAAGATGCAATTTTGATATTTTGTCTTAAAAAGACGACAGAATATCCAGTGACGATAACTGGAAATACAATGGCGTCTACTGCTAGTCTTAATTAGGGAAATCACAGCATGTTAACCACACTGCCTATAAGCTTAACAGAATTTGCGTGTGTGCCTGTGTACGTGCCTGTACACTTCGAAACAGTGTTTTAAGCTTATGTCGGATAGATAGGATTTAGAGAGAGAGAGAGAGAGAGAAAAGCAAAACTAGACAAAAATGCATTAAAGGGGTTGCTTGCTATTTTAGCTATATTTTGGTTTGGTGGGTGAGGGTGGGTGAATGAAGCAGGAGAAGGGATTTGTATAAAACACAAAACTAACAAGCAGCTTACAGCATATTCTAGAACACCCACAAATCCACCCCTTGAAAATGACGACAAATCCATAATAGATTAACATTTCATATAATACGATGTATTGTGAAGAGCCCAGCTTGGCCCTGCAGCACAGCAGACCTGCTTTTCCCAACTGTCAATCAGCGAGTTAGAAAAGCTGCTTTTGAAGCCCACAAAACCAACCACAATTCCCTTTTCTCACATGAAACAACTGATGAGTGATGATGGTTTTGCTGGTAGTATAAGGATTAAGGGGGGGGAGGGGGAGACAGAAGGGGAAAATGTGATGAAATTCGTCGTGTGAGGATGCAGTGAGAATGTAGGCTGAAGTCTGGTAACACATTCATCCTGTTTCTTGAAAGGTAAAAACAACTTCACGTATTAAATACTGTGCCGATGCACACTAACCTTTCTTACATCAAAACGCGAGGCAGATATCGTTTTTCAAACACTCAGTAATAAAAATAGATGTCACATTCTCGAGCCTTGTTTTAGGAAAGGGTGCATCAGGATACGTAATTAATATTAATACGATAATAAAATCAAGGTTTACCTGCGGACTTGGCATGTAGTGTGCGTAGGTGGAAAAAAAGTGCTTTCAGGATTTTAGAACGGCGAAATTGAAATAAATATTAACTTTGAATACGTAGGCCTGGATAATAGAGTAAAACTATACTGAACTGTAATTTTATATGCTGTACTCTCATTATTTGATGCCCTATGTAGACCTATATTTTCTATGTTTAAATCAGGGTATATTCCGTTACAAGTTCTAAGGGCTTTTGCCTTTTAAGTTACCACAGCAAATCCCAATAAGCATAATCATTTGTTTTACCGAAAAACAAGCCTCATGAACTCGAGATTCAGAACTAACCTTCTCTGAGCTCGTACAGAAACTGACAGTCCTTTGTTCAGTACCCAGGTCCCGCTTCTGGTCCCTATTTTAGGCTACATCAATCCCCTCCACAATACCTTAACCCATTTCTTTAACCTTTTAAAGCCTAGCGATAACTTTACGTACCACCAGGTTTAACATTAAAAAATTCTACGTGGTGCCCACATTGCGTTTATGTGTTTTGTACGGATCTCAGAACAAACAGCAACTTTTGCCTTATAAAACATTAAGAGATTGGTTTTTATAACTGAGTGGAGAGTGTTTACAGCGCGGTACGCACTGAGTCCTTATATAAAACAGATACGCTTCGTCTTTAAAGGGTTAATATTGATTCTATTAGGCTGTAGCTTATGAGTTGTGTAAAAATCGACACACAAGAAAGAATACTTTACTTAAAGAAACTTTATGCGAAACATGTATTAATGATGTGGGTGGAACTCTGTGTGGGAGATCTGCACGTATTTCTGTTAGACGTTGGTCATTTTCTTGATAATCAGCGCAGAGAAGGCGTACTGGCGTACATGAAATTGCATTTACACGTGTCGTAAAACCGCATAGCATTTTGAAAGAAGAGAAAGCCTGTATAATATCTTTGTGCCGCTCCCAGTGGCCGCGCGGTCTAAGGCATGAGTCTGTGGCTGCTGGCTTACTAGAATTGTGGGTTCGAATCCCTTCGGGGCATGGATGTCTGTCTCTTTTAAGTGTTGTGTGCTGTCAGGTAGAGGTCCCTGTGTCGGGCTGATCACTCATCCAGAGGGGTCCTACCGATTGTGGTGTGTCTGAATGTGATCGTGAAGCCTCGATAATGAGGAGGCCCTGGCCCAATACGGGGTTGTTGGGCCATAAAATATCTTTGAGCTAAGTCACTGGCTACTCCATTTATTACTTTTCTATTTTACTCTAATGCATGAAAATGCACTTCCACGCCATTTTATTTCTTCATTGTATATTTTTTGTCACAGAAATCCTGTCACTGTCATTTAACCCTTTAAAGACGAAGCGTATCTGTTTTATATAAGGACTCAGTGCGTACCGCGCTGTAAACACTCTCCACTTCGGTTATAAAAACCAGTCTCTTAATGTTTTATAAGGCAAAAGTTGCTGCTCGTTCTGAGATCCGTACAAAACACATAAACGCAATGTGGGCACCACGTAGAATTTTTTAATGTTAAACCTGGTGGTACGTAAAGTTACCGCTAGGCTTTAAAAGGTTAAGTAAATGCCACAACAGGTGTATGAAATATTTGGCCATGTTTCCAGCTTATTTCGTACAAAATTTTCAACAAATCGAAACGAGCATGCTATGGGAAATGTACTCGCTATATAGTGCTAGTCAAACACGATCATTGTGATTCCTTTGTGACATATTGCATTGTTTGGTAAACTTCTTCAAAAATTCATATTTGTAACTTCTTCTGAATACACTGTACTTCGATAAACAGCTAAGATAAGAACACTCTGTACTAGGTTGTAGTTATGGATAATACAAGATTTTCTGAATACAGCCACAGGAATGGTGAGATAAACCCAAGTTTCCTTTCATCACTATCGCCACTGAATCTTGGTTTTTCTTCTTCAGTACGTGTGCTATCTCTGCAGCATCACCCTCCTCCACGCCAGAAAAATGATCTGTTTGCAGATGTTGAATTCTATTGCTTTTGCTGTGTTATTACTACCAATGCTATTAATAGGAGCTGTGTGCTATATAGAACACGTTACATGGAGGGGTTTCCATGTGCGTGCACAATGAGATAGGGTGCATTGAGAAAGTAACAAGGACGGACGAATGTCCTGTTTACACCATTGCTTTCTAAGAACGATTCTTGCTTCAGATCTGGATTGGTGGACCGTACGTTATATAAGGTGCCGCCACAGTTCATTCGGTGTAGTGACTAGGCTACTGGCAGGACGAAAAGGGGGTTCGAATCCCGGCAAAGGACAAGAGATATTTCTCGTCTCCAAAACACCCAGACGGGCTGTGAGGCCTACCCAGCCTACATTTCAGTGTAATTGGGAGTTATTTCCTCGAAAGGGGAAGGGATAAAAGGCCGGAGCGTGAAGCTCTTGACAGCTGACGTGCATACAGTATCGATGTAAGAAGGAATAAATATATATATCAGGATTAAATCCAAGACGCCACCGTCATTTGCCTCGACAACATTCAGCACGAGTCTCAGAAGCCTTACGGCTTTCCTGTCTCAGTCATATGACAGCAGTCACTGCGTAAGGGGAATAATACTGGCACCTCCACCGCTCTGACTGCAGAAGCACATTGACCTACGCGCACACGATTTCGCGCACCCTCCCGTCTTGTGACATCAGGCTAGGCTAGCTAACATTACCTGCGCCTTAAGCTGGAGACTTTTTGGAACTACCACTCTTATAGGTCTACCGCCTGTGTATACCTTCATGGCGTCTATGGGGACAACTATATATTCTGTTATTTAAAGACTGTATTAACTGCAGCTGTTATTTAGCATCAGTTTTTTAAATGGATTATCACCTTCAGCAAATTTGGTAGGATATGGAAGGATGCTTCTTTGTGTGTCCTAAGATGTGTTATACAGACATTAGCCTTGAAAGACTGAGGAAAACCACCTTATCCTATAATTTGATTGTAGCTTATATTATTGTATTTAATTTCGGAAGGAGAACACTTATACTGCATTAGGGAGGAATCTCGTTCCATGTCGAACCTGTTTACTTCGTGGTTTTACTTGGGCTGGAAACTAAGTGGGCGCAAATGAAATTCATGCTGACAGCTGCAATTTTGAACAGTCACGAAGAAGCAGCATTTGACACAACCGCATCTGTTCGGCTGTCTTTTGTGTTATGTAAATCTGGAAAAACAAAGAGGTATTACTTTACTTTTCCTTCCTAACAATCAGTAGTTTGAGCACCGTTGCAACACAAACGGAAGAGATGTCAGTGATATGTAACATGGTTGAGAAAACCTTACGAACGTCAAATATTTAGAAATGAGCGAATGAAAACAAAGCCGACAGGTAAAGAAACAGAATTCTTTCATTAGAAACAGTAAGTAGGATCTCCTAGAAACGGAAATTATAATTTTATAGCGGCCCGCTGAGCAATTTATTGATGTTATGTGTCAGAATTCACTTTCGGTTAGCAGAGAAACTGTACGCGTATATTATGTGCGAAGCGCTGACAGGGATCTGAGTTTTTCTTATAAGCAATGTGTCTGAACACTTTCATGTCAGTTTGTCAGTAGTTTATGAGTCTTAACCTTAATCGTAATGCCAATCTCAGGCTTAATTTTTATCTGAATCCTAATCTTAGTCTTAATCTTAATCCTAATCTCAGTCTTAATCCTAACCTGAATCCTAATCTCAGTCTTAACCCTAATCTGAATCCTAATCTGTCTTAATCTCAATCTGAATCCTAATCTCAGTCTTAACCCTAATCTGAATCCTAATCTGTCTTAATCTCAATCTGAATCCTAATCTCAGTCTTAATGTTAATCTGAATCCTAATCTGTCTTAATCTCAATCTGAATCCTAATCTCAGTCTTAATGTTAATCTGAATCCTAATCTCAGTCTTAATCCTAACCTGAATCCTAATCTCAGTCTTAACCCTAATCTGAATCCTAATCTGTCTTAATCTCAATCTGAATCCTAATCCCAGTCTTAATGTTAATCTGAATCCTAATCTCAGTCTTAATCTTAATCTGAATCCTAATCTCAGTCTTAATCTTGATCTGAATCCTAATCTCAGTCTCAATCTTAATCCCAATTTCAGTCTTAATCTTAATATTAACCCAAATCTTAGTCTTAATCCTAATCTTAATCCCAATCTGTCTTAATCTTAATAGATGACGCACTGAGTCTGGGGACTTGCATGGGAGTAGCTCCGGAATTATGTCCTGGTATTATATTATTGTTTGTAAAGTCAGTAAAGATTTCCCTGTCCACGCTATGAAGACATAGAAGGAGAGAAGAAGTTCAGATCCATTGACTTCCGACCTGGCACTAGATGAGGGTGTATGGTTAACTTCTCACACCGGCTGTTTAACCGCCGAGAAAGAACCCCCGTTCACATTTAAACAGGTTTTAAGTACCACAGTTATGCACAAAGGATTTAAGGAAACGCCAAGAAATTATATATTAAGTTTTAATGCTTACTTCCTTATATACAACCTGATGATGGCCACTTAAATAGCCCAAACTTGTAGCTCGATTTACGTCTTAATATAAACATAATCTGTTTTCGAAGGATATGTAATTCGTTTGTTGTTAATATTTACAACACGATGTGATGAATCAGTTCAAGACAATAAGTTACACCTGAACTCACAAATTTCAGATTCGTGAACTGTGTTCAGCGATTTGCAAGTCTGTTTACAGTCCACACAGCCTGCTGCTCAATAAACACCGCGGCTCTTTCTATGTAAACAAAGCAGCCGGGACGTGAATCGGACCCCTCAACCCACCTTGCAATGGGTTTAAGAATGAGTGGAGTTATACCTTCACTTGCACTCAACATACACCTTCCTAGCGTGCACAAGGGAAATCTTACCTTAATTATACCTTCTTGTTCTTCAGAAACTTTGATAATTTTACCAGAATGCACGATGTCACATTCCAGAAGACGCTAAAATATGCTTTAGCAGCCCCTTTTCTATCTGTGTGATTCAGATTCACTGAATAGCGGGACTCGTGGGTGGATATTTTGCTTCTACGGGGCATCCGGGAAGAGTCGGGGATCCAAAATTTATCAGCACCGCCCACCCCCCAAGTGATGAGGTCAGGAAAGAATGTCACCTGCGTCTAGGTTCAAAACTAAAATTACGTGGGTATTTATCTCCATTCCTGTACACCTGTTGGTGTAGCACTGAAATGTGAACATAAATTGGTTTTTGGTTTCTACATCCTGCCAGGGGAGAAAACTAGAAATTTGTCATAATATCCTAAACAGTGCTCGATCCAGAGACCTTCCAGATGCTATTTAGGGGAGTCACAGAAGTGGCAATTTGACTGTTGATGGTGTTGTTGGGGAAGGTAGCCTCCAGGGGCCCACAGACCATTAGACTGAACTGGGTCGTCTGAGTGGGTCTAATAGCATGTGGCAGGCGTACCAACCCTACCGGCGAGGGGGGGGGGGGGGCTTGACCACTTGAAACATGACCGTCTTTCCTGCACTTCCCACCATGACTTGTCTGTCATGAGCTGACAAGCACGAAAATCGTGTGTAGCTTTTAACGCACACCCTCCCTTCTTATTTTGGTTTCTCCCTATCAGAAGAACCCCTTGGTTTTATATCTGACAGCCACACTGACGAAAGAGTAAATCAGATGCGTGCATTATTGAATCTGTTCGTATAGGCTACGCAAATTCGATACAGAACTGCATGAAACATGACCTGCTTAGAGATCTGCGGTCTTCTGGGTTATTTCTTAGCGTCGAATGCTAAACATTTACCGACGTTTCGTGACAACCTATCGGTCCCTTCTTCAAGCGTCACCGACTTTTTACCCCTGAAGATGGGGCCGATAGGTTCAAAAGGATAATACGTATTTTCTTTTCCAATTTGCCATTAACCTTTTAAAGCCTAGCGGTAACTTTACGTACCACCAGGTTTAACATTAAAAAATTCTACGTGGTGCCCACATTGCGTTTATGTGTTTTGTACGGATCTCAGAACAAACAGCAACTTTTGCCTTATAAAACATTAAGAGACTGGTTTTTATAACCGAAGTGGAGAGTGTTTACAGCGCGGTACGCACTGAGTCCTTATATAAAACAAATACGCTTCGTCTTTAAAGGGTTAAATAGTCCTACGTGGTGCCCACATTGCATTTATGTGTTTTGTACGGATCTCAGAACAAACAGCAACTTTTGCCTTATAGAACATTAAGAGATTGGTTTTTATAACCGAAGTGGAGAGTGTTTACAGCGCGGTACGCACTGAGTCCTTATATAGAACAGATACGCTTCGTCTTTAAAGTGCTAATTTAGCGTCACAGGTAATTAATCAAGACAACATATGTACCAACATAGTTACAATAAATGTGTACATAGGAATTAACGTGCCCAGTTACAGTGTACGGAATGTACAAGGTTAAAAGTAAATATTATTCTGGGAATGCGACGTCTGCGTCACTGTTTGTTGTGATTGTAACTCAGATCTTAACCTTCAGAACTGAACCAGGTTTTGAATGTGTTCACATAGAGGCGGAGAGAAAAGTTGTGGATTCAAGCCCTTGCTGAAATATCAGACAGACCATAAAGCAGACTACGGAATGAAAGAATTCACATAAAGCTAGGAAACTCTTAGGCCCGTGTAGACAAGAGGAGGATGAAGCCGGTAAAAATTACCGGGGACCGGCATTACGAAGGGGGGGCCGGAGCCCAATTAACTTGCATACTTTTTGTCTTTCTCAGTAGTGGCTTATCAGATGTGATTAGGCAGTGATGTGTGGTGTCGATGGCTAGTTGCGGCCAGTGGCCATCTTGCTTGCAACGCTGTCTGCATTGTTTCCTTACTTTTGCATTTGTCAGGTCGCCCTTGCTGGAGCGTCCGAAAAAATTTTTTCACCACGGCCCGAACCCGCTGTCGGCGGCCAAGCCTAGGCGAATCGTTGTGGAGGGTCTGTGTTCGTTCTGTTACGGACGCGACGTCATTTCCAGTTGTGCACCGAAATGTTGTGTAACCTGTACCCTGACTAATAGTGATTCTGCTTTGTAGTAAGCCTGTACTCGCCACATGCTCTGTTGGACTGAACAGAAGCAATGATGGGTGATTTCAATTACCAATGCTAATTGGACTTATGCTAATGCTGTAATTAATGTAACGTATACTGGAAATGTTGATTAATTGACACAGCAGTGCGCTCTACCGCATGATAAGGACATTACACCGCCGTCCTCAGTATCTCTGTCTGTCACATGCGTCTCGTTCTATCGGAAACACGACGTATTACAGTTACGTTTATTTGGTGCTGAACATTTCCAGCGCAGTTTTCTTCAATAAAGTTCTATTTTTAAAACAAAAATTGGAACTTATTTACGTTATTTATATATATATACATATGTATGTATGGGAAGTCCTGCTAAGCGGATCCAGGTTTCGAACCTCGGAATCTGAATGTGTGCTGTGTGGTAATTCCACGCCCTTTCAAAATCATCTCCAGCAAAAGACAAGAAATTCTTGTTTAGTTGAACAACTATCAGCTTCTCAGGAAGTAAATTTGTTTCATGCTTTGGCTCATGAAATATTAGTAAAACTGGGGGCGGGGGGGGGGGGGGGGTTGTGTGCTTGGGACGTTGGGGTTTCCACTTTTGGTGCATAGATATATTTACCTAATTGTCTATCTATCAATCTGACTGTCTGTCTGTCTGTCTGTCT
>BLKM01007876.1:0-16743 GCA_013340265.1 Coptotermes formosanus | reverse complement strand
GGTATTTATGTGTGACACTAACACCTGCCACACATTACGGTGTTTTAATGGCAGAATAACTAAAGCGATTAAAAGGGGTCAACGTTTGTCAGTGACAGAATGTCAGAGTAAAACATGAGACCCGAATTTTTATCTACAAGTTCTCTGAAGAGCGACGGTTGTGCAAATGATATAAATATAGATTTGTTTGTTTACATTCGCTTTGGGAAGAGGCGAATTCATAACCAAAGCAACAACAGATTTTGTGACAATTGCGTTTCCTGTGAAGTGTGCGTGCGCATGGTTTCCGCACCTTTAATTAAGCAGCGTAAAATCCATAAACGCATTTAACATCCGTTTAATTTAAAATCGAAATAATATTAACAACAACGTCATTTGTGAGACTGTGTGAACAGCGTCAGTGAAACGTGGATAAATGAGTAAGAAGAGTTGATAGAATTACACTGAGAGGAAAAAACCCGAATTACGCGAAGAAAAGCCTGTCCCAGTGCTACTTCTTTCACGCCAAATCTCATACAGACTGGCCTGGGATTAAACCCGGGTTTTTCAGATGGGAGGCCATCAGCTAATTGCCTAAACCATGACCATTAACCAGAATCAGTTAAGAAATGTTTTCGTTTCGCAGTCCTTCCCTCTTATACCTGTTCACAGCAGGTGTCGAAGTTGTTTATTTTCACTTGATCACACTCAGACATAGACCACAGCCGGTAGGACTCCTCTGGACGAGGGATCGGCCCGTCGCAGAGACCTCTACCTGACAACAAAAACACCCACAAGAGGCAAACTTCCATGCCACCGGCGGGATTCGAACCCACGATCCCAGCAAGCGCTCGGCCGCAGACCTACGCCTTAGACCGCGCGGCCACTGGGATCGGAGTTAAGAAATGTGAAAAGGTAAATCGGATAAGCTTCAATCCGAAACAAGTTAAACGGAGGATTAATACGACTTGGTTCTTAAATGCTCTTCAGTTGAATAGGTGGTAAACTATCCGCAGGTTGGGGTTGCCTCCATTATCAAGGCAGAGTAGCCACGTGCGGCTTTCTCTTTTGCCCTGAAGGTGGGGCATTAGGTTTCTCCGAACGATACGACGTTCATCTCAGAGGGCGTTAGTCTTTACAGTCGAGTGGTCAGTAAAAGTACCGCGAGTTTTCACATGTACCAACACTGTAATGTGCCCACAGAGTGTATTTGTGTGATTCTCACACCCCAGTGATATTTCCGTGAAAATAATTAACGGACTGAATTTTTATAACGGAAATAGCGTGTTCACTGGGCGGTACGAACTGCGTCTTCAAATGTGATTCCGGCTACGTTCCCTCTTACTAAAGGAAGAAGACGAATCTAGAATAGTAATATCAGAGATTAAATTTTTGTGGAAAACCTCAAAATACACGCTCGTTGAACACAAAAGAAACTGGAATATTTTGAAACAACCTTAAACGAAACCAGATTTGGTACAAATCAACAAGTGTAACAACAAATGGATAAAACGTGTCGGTAGAATGGAGACATCCAGAGTTGTGCGCGCTGTTATGAAATGTCAAGTGGCAGGAAAGAGGAACACAGGACTTCCGTTGACGTAGAGACTTCTGGATTGTTGTTTTGGGACCAAAACTGGCTTCGAAGTCTCAGTCCTTGTGATGATGATGATGATGATGATGATGATGATGATGGTGATAGAATTTAATTTTCAAAGTATCACCTGAAGATGCACAGTCATACCTTGATACGCACCCATTCCAGGCAGTACACATTTCCTTTAGAGTTGCACCGGCGACCATAAACACTGGCCTCATGTTGCGGCTGGCTGTCTGATCTGCAGCAACTTCGCTCTGGAGTTATTTGACTAAGACCCCAACTGTTTGCGTCGGCATGTATCTTCTAAGCCTACACGAGAATCCTCCAACGCGAAAGATTAGTGGCGATGATTAGATGATTAGTGATGATGATTAGAAGATCAGTGGTTGTGAAAACGCACACAAGCACATAGTGAATTTAGTTGGACTCGGTTTGGGCTGTGAGCGAGTCACTAATCAGAACAGCTTAAAGGCAGAACCAGCATGCAGCCTGTTTGCTCCCGCGCGGTAATTAATGCTGCTAAATGCACACCGGTCATAATTTTAAAACAAAAAGCAACTAGTGAATTTAAGTGTAGAGTATTAGAGCCACAAACATGATGTGTGCTCCTGTGTGATGAACATGATTAAAATAATAGTATTATAGAAGCAAGAACAAGGAAATAATAATAATAATAATAAGGCGAAAGTGAATCAGCATTATATACAAAGATTCGGGTCGTACCTCAGAGAGAACATTGTGCTTCCATTAGAAAGATTTAGGTGTTCTGTCTATAACGACATTATTGGTAGCTAAGTTTCGTTACCAACTAACTGCGCAACAAGTTTCACTTACATATATAGGAGACAAATGCAACATGTTTCGGCTATTTCTGTAGCCATATTCAGGGAGCGCTGATATACGGAGGGTGTGTATGGAGTTAAAATTTGACTTCGTCTGTGGTAAATGGCCAAATACATTGTAAATGCATTATTACAGTATGTATGTGTAGTATTGGCAGTATACATGTGTGGTATTGGCGGTATACATGTGTGGTATTGGCAGTATACATGTGTGGTATTGGCAGTATACATAGGTGGTATTGACCGTATACATGTGTGGTATTGGCAGTATACATATGTGGTATTGACCGTAGACATGTGTGGTATTGGCAGTACACATGTGTGGTATTGACCGTATACATGTGTGGTATTGGCGGTATACATGTGTGGTATTGGCAGTATACATATGTGGTATTGGCGGTATACATGTGTGGTATTGGCAGTATACATGTGTGGTATTGACAGTTTACATGTGTGGTATTGGCAGTATATATGTGTGGTATTGGCAGTATACATATATGGTATTGACCGTATACATGTGTGGTATTGGCGGTATACATGTGTGGTATTGGCAGTATACATGTGTGGTATTGGCGGTATACATGTGTGGTATTGACAGTATACATGTGTGGTATTGGCAGTATGCATGTGTGGTATTGGCAGTATGCATATGTGGTATTGGCAGTATACATGTGTGGTATTGGCAGTATACATGTGTGGTATTGGCGGTATACATGTGTGGTATTGACAGTTTACATGTGTGGTATTGGCAGCATACCTGTGTGGTACTGGCAGTATACACAGACCGTGTCAAGAACATTATTGAAATTTACTGTCAGAATCATACAAAACAAAAAGAATACACTGTGTGGGAAGAACATGGAATTGGCGTTTGTTGAACCCGGCGGTACGTAAAGTATCCACTGGACTTTACAGGATTAATTATTCAGTGAGTTTTTTCAGACGACCGTATATAAGAAGCTGCATTTCTCTCAGCACGTTTTACTGTTTCCGGCGACATAAATTCTGCACGAAGCTTTGCTGTGCAACTCTCTGTATTTCTGTATGGAAAGGGATCTTCGTCTGTAATTTATTGTGTTACGAAATGGCCTGAAGATGATCCAATCTTGGTCGAAGCATGTTGCCCCGTAACTGTACCTGTTAGTAATACCAGAAAGCATTCGCGGTAACAGGAATTCAGTACTTCTTTATAATGCTTTGTGACACTTCTTTGTAATGTTACATGTTCAGCAATACACGCAGAACGCTTTTCTGCCTTCCCGTAGCAACATTGGTTACGCGAACGCGCCACAGTATTAACTTATACGTACGTTGTCTGTCTTCCCGAGTATTTCTACTGCATTCAGCTAATTTTAGATTAGGAGAGATTTTTTACTTCTCTACGGCGTTGATTTTGATTGAGTAGCAGAGTTATTTATTCTAAAACTTCTTTACCCTTGAAGATGGAGGCGATAAGTGCCTCGAAACGTCGCAAGACAGCAACCCAGCGCAATAACTCGGAACACGTGGTCCTTATATTATTATGGTTTGTAACTGTAGGCTCTGGTGAACACAGTAGGCGGTATTTGGTATGTATAAGGCAGGCAGATATTAAACCGCCAAGTACAGCTCGAAATAAGATTATTTAGAACGGCAAGCCGTGGACGTTATGGTTGGTTTTCGAGGCAGTTAATTTATGCAATTGAGCACATCTTTATCTTTGAATTTCTAGCTGCAGTTAATTAACTTGTGTGTGTATATATAGTTATGTGAAATTTAATATGTTTGCAGACAACAGACGCGTCTGCATACAGCGCTGGTAGTGGCTACTTTATTAAAGGTGCAAGCCTCGGGAAACACTGTTCTCCGGTTCGTATTCATAATAACAATGTTTGTCTACGTCGCTCCTTATTGAGGTCACTATGTCATGTATTCTGTCGTGTCCTAATTTAGTCGTATAAGCTTAATCTCATTAGCAAGACGCTTGTTTTAGCCCTCGTGAAACGTCTAAATTACACGTTGTCATTTTCGGGTTGGCCGATCCCAGTGGCCGCGCGGTCTAAGGCGTAGCTCTGCGGCCGAGTGCTTGCTGGGATCGTGGGTTCGAATCCCACCGGGGGCATGGTTGTTTGTCTCTTGTGAGTGTTTGTGTTGTCAGGTAGAGGTCTCTGCGACGGGCCGATCCCTCGTCCAGAGGAGTCCTACCGACTGTGGTGTGTGTCTGAGTGTGATCAAGTGAAAATAAACAACCTCGACACCTACTGTGAGTAGATATAAGAGGGAAGGACTGCGAAACGAAGACATTTCTTAACTGATTCTGGTTAATGGTCATGGTTTAAGGAATTAGCTGATGGCCTCCCATCTGAAGAAACGGGGTTTAATCCCAGGCCAGTCTGTATGAGATTTGGCGTGAAGGAAGTAACACTGGGACAGGCGAATCCCACCGGGGGCATGGATGTTTTTCTTGTACAGTGTTTGTGTTGTCAGGTAGTGGTCTCTGCGACGGGCCGATTCCTCGTCCAGAGGAGTCCTACCGACTGTGGTGTGTGTCTGAGTGTGATCAAGTAAAAACGAAAACCCTCGACACCTGCTGTGAACAGGTAGAAGAGGGAAGGGCTATGAAACGAAACGAAACATTTTCGGGTTGCATTACTTCAGGATATAAGCTTACGATATGAAGATGTCTTAATAGCGTACCTGCCTTCCACTTTGCAAACGACTGTCTTCAGTTTTATAAGGCTCCTGAAGGTGTTTCACCTGCTAGACGTCTCTAATCCAGTGGCGTGGCAGTTTTATGATCGCCTCTGGTTTCCAAGTGATTGCCTTCCCTGTTAGTTGCACATGAACTTAGCAACACAGACTGGTGTGTCACTTGACAGCATGCAGTTCTGTCACACGAGAAGGGAAGCAGAGGGAATTAAAGAGATGGGAAGTAATGGGTAGTAAGAAGGGGGAATAAACGAGATAGGAAGTGAAGAATATGGACAGGAAGCAGTGTTGATGAAGAACGAAGCCTTCTTCTGCGATATTATCCTGAAGATAAAGGCAGAAGATCCCTCCGAAACGTCGGTTACTGTAGAGAAATCGACACGACGTAATGTCGCATAAGACTTGAAACTTAAATTCATTTAAATATTTGTAGCCGCAACCGTGTACTATCCTAAAGCGGATTTTTCTTTGTCTGTTTCCTGTTCCAAGGGCTCAACGGTGTGGAATGTCTGCATGCTGAACAGGGCTAACCGCAGGCATCACTTGCACCAGTGGTAACCGTGTGTCTGACATTTGTGAACGCCCAGTTCCTCGACATTTCGCACCTGAACTGTATTTCTTTTATTTTAATGTGTCCATACAATAGTGAATACTGCAATATTAGGTACATTCGCAAATTTGCGGAAAGCTAGTATTAGCTTCGTCATGTCTGTCTGTCTGTCCGCATGGAACAGCACGATTCCCACTGGACAGATTTTCATGAAATTTGATATTTGAATATTTCTCGAAAATCTGTCGAGAAAATTCAAGTCTCATTAAAATCTGAGAAGAATAACAGGCACTTTATATGAAGACCTATGTACATTTGTGATAATATCTCGCTGAATTCTTCTTAGAATGAGAAGTGTTCCAGACAAAAGTTGTAGAGAAAATCAAAGCACACATTTTATGTTCAGTAACTTTTTCCCGAAAATCCTGCCGTTTATTAGATAATGGGGAAAAATATGGTAGAGCCGGCCAGGCCACGGCTGGCAATACAATACGGCGCATGCGCTTTGCGTGCTGGATAACTAAGGCTACAGACACACACTCAGAATATGTAATACTTATTGCTTTTCCACGGCAACAACGGTTACGCGAACGCGCCTTAATGTTACGTTATACGTACATTGCGCGTCATGTTACTAATGAAACCTGCCAGAAGAGACAGTTCCGCTTTAAGCCGCGGGGTGAAGATAGAGTTCATTTCGCCAGAGACAGATGTCAGTCCGCTGCCAGAGCCGTCTCAGCGTGCTGGAGCTGTCAGACATCTGCGGGCGATGTGCACACGGTTGCTGGTCCCAGTTAGCAGGCCCATCCACATCTACCACCGACACAGCTTTCAGCGGTCGACGTATCTGTAGTTTGGTGGTTCGTACAGTTACCAGTTTGACCCCACAGCGTCCATCTGTCATAATATCAGAGCAAACAAATACAGTGGTACAAAGACAGTGGATTGGGTACCTCCTCACAAAGCGTTCTGTAACTGGGTTTCAGCGGAACCCTGCGGGGTTTAAATACTGTCCCTATTGAACGAAATGCGGCGTAACTTATGACGTATAACTCATAAAGAAATGTGCGTTTTCTTGAATACACTAGCGCGTAGAACACTTTGAGGCTGCACAGTGATTTTGACGTATCTCTAAAGAGGTACCTCATCGTCTAAGATGCACACTTACCAAACCACTTTTTAAAATTTTTTTTTCCAATGGCGCAACAGCCCCCAGTGGGCCAGGGCCTCCTCATTGTGGAGGCTTCACGATCATACTCAGACACACCACAGTCGGTAGGACTCCTCTGGACGAGTGATCAGCCCGACGCAGAGACCTCTACCTGAAAACACACAACACTCACAAGAGACAAACATCCATATCCCCGATGGGATTCGAACCTGCAATCCCAGCAAGCAAGCAGCCGCAGATCAACGCCTTAGACCGCGCGGCCACTGGGACCGGCTTATTTGGAACTTAAAGTGTACTGACTGCCGCAGTTCCGAAGTTAAAAAAAGCTGGTGAATGGGATAGAATTTGATCATTTCCAAACGCCCTTGTTTAAAAAGGCGTAAATCAAAAGTGATACCCCCGTGAAGAAAAAAAGGAATACGTAGGAGATAGCGTAAGAGCGCAGCCAGCCAGCCAGCGGGCGTTAAACCGAAAATGAGAGGGCGGAAATTAAGAAATAGTGTTGTGCATTGGCAAGGGGCGTTAAAGCAAAAAAGCGTAAAACAAGTGGGGTGTAAAAGAAGGGCCGCGTGTCGTTACGCCTGGTGCCGGGCAATATCACGTGTTCTGAACACAGTGGGCAGGAACTGAGGACGGCTGACAGCGGTATCACATCACATCACATCACATCACATCACATCACATCACATCACATCACATCACATCGTGAGCGCAAACTGTGAGGAGTGTTTGGTGCTGTGTTTGGCGCCCCGCCATGTGAATATGAACGCCGGTCGTGTGTTTCCCTTCCCCGCGCACGTGTGTAAGCCCGGTGGCAGAAGTAAAGATTGAATTACCTGTTCCATACTGCCGTCTGAATACACGGTAAGTGCATTTAGATATACATCGCGGTCCTATCGATTTCACAGAGCATTCTGACACACGAAAATCAGCTAACCTACCGACGCAGCGGTTAAAACGGAAAGTCTTCATGTTTACATGTTAAATGTACGTATTTCAGTTTAAACAATTCTCGATCAAATTACGACTTTATTGACCTGAGAAAGGCGTAATTTATTTTCCTGAGCAAGTAATTCTGTAGCGTGGTTTTCTAGCTTTCAAATTCCGGAGTTCAAAGACCTGAAGATCCATTACGATCGGTCTGTATCCAACCGTCGGTCTGTATCCCACCGTCGGTCTGTAGCTCACCGACGGTCTGTATCCCACCGTCAATCGGTAGCTCACCGTCGGTCTGCATCCAACCGTCGGTCTGTAACTCACCGTCGGTCTGCAGCTCACCGTCAGCCTGTAGCTCACCGTCGGTCTGTTGCCTGATTTGACGGCATTTTACTTCCACCATATTTGTTTAACATCCAGTATGTGAGCGTGTCTTCCCACCTACCACCTCTCTCCTCTACCCTTTAGTGTGTTCAGACTAAGCTGCTTTTGGTTTATCGGTCCATTTGTGTGGGCGGTTTCGCAGTTTTTCCGTGTACCTTTGTATAAGTGAGGTAGAGGTTTCTTGTTGTTCTTCCCTTATGCACGAAATAACGTTATTCTTCGCAAATTCTCATTGTTTGTTTATTTTACGTGCAAGTAATTATTTCGGGTTGGTAATTCGGTACGTAGAATCTTCCAGAAAAGTCAGCAAACTGTTCAAGAAACGCTGGAGCGCTGCAGTTGAATGGCTTACGTATATTAGTGGACAGGCGGGCGGCGATTCGGCGTTTAGTTGTGTATATCAGTCCCTGTCGATTGGTTTCCTGTGATCCATTATTTAATTCAGTTGTTTTCTATCGGTGCCGATCCCGGTGGCCGCGCAGTCTAAGGCGTGGGTCTTTGGCCGCTCGCTTCCTGGGATTTCGGGTTCGAATCCCGTCTGGGGCATGGCTGTCTTTCTCTTGTGAGTGTTGTGTGTTGTTAAGTACAGGTCTCTGCGTCGGGCTGATCAGTTGTCCAGAGGGGTCCTACCGAGTGTGGTGTGTCTGAGTGTCATCGTGAAGCCTCGATACTGAGGAGGCCCTGGCCCACTGGGGGGCTGTCGTACCATGGGGGGCGGAATACAAAATAATTTTTCAATATGCAAAACACGTACAATTATTTGCTTTCATTGGTTCATTTAATTTTGCCTTATCTACACCAGGTTCTGCGTCTAATGCCACTGAGTAGGAAGTATGAATGTAGTTTTAACGTAGCAGCTGCGGTTCTAGCAAGTCTGCTTGTTACTGGGTTTAACAGTTACAAGCTACAGCGCCTGCATGCATGAATATAACAACCTGCATATGAAGACCACACATACAGTTTTAATCCACACATCGAGCGCATCTGCCACGCCTATATAGGATGATAAAGTCTTTGCATGTTGTGGAATTGAAATAACAAATGTTGCCATCATGCTGTTAGCAACTTTCCTTGGGGTTTAAATGTCACCAGTGGCCTTAGAATACGCGCGTAACTCATTTTGTCTTCATGCGATATTTACAGACGTGTGTCCTCCCACTTTTTATAAATTTACATTCTCCTCCCGTATGGCTTGCCCATCTCCCCCCCCCTCGCCCCCCCCCGCCCCTCGCTGCAGCTACGTACGTTCAGACCATTATAACAGGGCTGAACACATATACGTACATACATAAACGTGTTTACATTACGTAAATGCTGATTCTGTCCCCTCCCCGCGTCGCTGCCATTAGCAGTCGGTGTATTACACGATCATATCGCTGTATACAGCGGGGCAATCGTACACGGGGACAGTTTGATGTACCGTGTTCGGTTAATTTGTAATAATCGGCAAGTTACCTCAAACCGGCCTGCCATAAATGCAAGCACAGTGGGAGGTTTGTAGAACTGAGGTAGAATCGCATGTCCAAACGGCGCTGTACTGAGTCTGTATAAATAATTCTGTTATCCTTGTAACGTTGTCTGTACTGTGCAATGTGATGTAATTCAGTTTATAAAACCAAAACCTCGCACGTACATGTATGTAATGGGGGCACGCGGTGGTGCAGTTGTTTTGAGGCACTGCGCTACAAGCCTGAAGGTTGCGGGTTCGATTCCCGATGGTGTCAGTGGAATTTTTCATTGACATAATCCTTCTGGCCGCACTGTGGCTCTGAGGTCGACCCAGCCTCTAACAGAAATGAGTACCAGGAATATTTCCTGGGGGGTAGAGGCGGCCGGTGCTTAAGGCTGACAAACTAACAACCTTCATATGCCGATTGTCTTGAAATCTGGGAGCCTCACCTTCCTGGAAACTTCAGGGCCTCTCCGGGCCTGTACAGGGATACCTTTACCTTTACATATAACAAACTCCATGGAGCAGAGGCCTTCTTGAGAAGCTAACGGTTTCTCAGCTATTCAAGAAATTCCCAGTATTTTATGGAACCCGGAGGTTCATTACCGCATTCACAAGAGCCCGCCACCTGTCCCTATCTTACCTTTACATATATGTAATATTAACCCACTCCTACATTAGATCTGCGCTCTTCTGGGGTGTTACTCAGCGCGGAGTTGTAACTTGTGAACAGACGTCTCGGGACAACCTATCGGTCCGGTCTTCAAGGGTCATGAAGTCCAATGTGGGACCGATAGGTTGTCCCAAAACGTCGCTACAAAACTACCACTCTACTCTGCGCAGTATCTCAGAAGAGCGCATATATCCATCTTCATCGCGGCGGAAGCCTGAAATGTCACTGCTACATGTTTCGGTTGTCGGTTGCCGTCACCTGGCATCCACACCAATCATTAGAACTTGAAGAATTAAACTATTATTAATATTTTGTATATCAAATCCCTCTGTGTTTTATATCTATATATCAACAAGGCTGCGACTTAATGTGATGATGGCACTTTAGCACCACAAAATGTGTCATTATTCATTGGGTTTTAATTAAAGAAATCGGGAAACGAAGAAATGAAAGGCGCAACGGATCAACCGCAAAAGCAGTTTGATGTTTTCAAGTCGGTGAGCCATATAACAACTGTTTTGCAGAAAGTGATGCCGTTCAGATTGGTACCACTTCAGGCAGACCAGCTGATCCTGTCCTTGTGGTAGAATAGCTAGCCTACCACAAGCTTCCTTCTAACAAAAGCCTTGACAGGTCAACGTTTTCTGTTTGTTTTCCGCGTAACCCGGATCTCTGTTTTTCCTTCTCTGTACCAAGAAAACTCAGTTTCTTCTGTTCTTATTTCGCTGTTATGAAAACAGAAATAGGAGGTTCTCCAAAACGTTAATGCTTACCCACCAAACTACACTGCGGCCACGGAAAGAAGTCCGATGTCTGGTGGGGATGATGCTAGGGGCTTCCCACTGGCCTACTGTAATGTCCCAGTATAGCCGTCTTCCTGCCAAGTCAGTCAGCCCAAAGCACCTGTCGCTACCGGAGGTTCTCATTTGGTTGTCGCTACCAACATACGTGTGAAGCTAATGTCTATGGAACTGGAGGAAATTGTAGAGGGAATGTTGTTCGTACATCTTTCCGTGGCTTCATAGTGCACAGCGTTACGGTCCGTAAGGCAGTAATCGTAATAGAAAAACAATGAATAACTGAAGCAGACAAACCAAAAATTGTGTTTCTCCTACTGTCTGAGTGTTAAAGCCTGATTGATGTACTTCCATGTTACTCACAGCAGTGACAGTGTAACCTGCTAGCCGAGCTCTCTTAACACTGTACATAGCTGCAGTCGGCACGACGTGGTCGCTGCTAGGCTCACCTCGGAACGGCCCGGCAGCATTATACCCCTTTACAAAAACATTTACTCTATTGCGAGTACACAATTTTGGACGTTTTTGAAACGGATAGGCAACGCCTTTTGCCACGTTCTTTGCGTTGTACTTTCCTGCCGGTTGATCCCCAGTGCTAATTGCAAGTGATCTGGTTACCACAGTGTTGATCTCGGTGCATTTCACTTCTGTGGGCTTGAGGCATGATAACGGGTTGGTTGATCATTGCGTTTGGTTTCTTACAATCAGGCATTTGCTCCCTTTACGTGCCTGTGATTTGTACAGTCGATGTTTAGGAGATCACGTCACTTCACGGGGCCGATATTTAATATTCTCCATAGGCCGGAATGCGAGTGGCATATGAGCAAAAGGCGGGATGAGATGCGAGGGTCCGTAATGGAGTATGGTGTTCTGTGGAGGGAAACTACCCTTCTCGGTGTTTCTAGTAATGAAAGAGTAACGAGCAAGCAGTCTGCCACCACTCGCTTTTTTCGTGGCGCTGAACCAGAGCTGTCTGATGCTTGCCACATTATGATAATCACGGGGAGACTTTGACAAGCGCGCACCAGGTTTACACACGTAATATGGCGACCCTGAACTGACAGGCAGTGCGCCCTACGTCTCACTTGGGAAATAAACTGGTTGGTCCTTTGTTTATGTAGAAATTCCGCATCGTCTTCGAGTTTACGTGGCTTAGACCGACTTACTTATTTAGCTAAATGAACCACATTTTCATCGGTTACGTTGACAGTGGCCGATCCCAGTGGCCGCGCGGTCTAAGGCGTGGGTCTGCTGCCGTTCGCTTGCTGGGATCGTGAGTTCGAATCCCAGCAGGGGCATGGATGTTTGTCTTCTACAGTGTTTGTGTTGTCAGGTAGAGGTCTCTGCGACGGGCCGATCCCTCGTCCAGAGGAGTCCTACCGACTGTGGTGTGTGTCTGAGTGCGATCAAGTGAAATAAACAACCTCGACACCTGCTGTGAACAGGTAGAAGAGGGAAGGACTACGAAACCAAACGGTGACAGTGAGTATATTACGCATGCGCACTGTATGCTATCGCTGTCTAATCAGAGGCGCGCCTAAGGATCACTCGAATGAGTTCTGTCAATATATTTGGTGCACGGTATGGTAATCGAACCCGATGCTTCTAAAATGTAAAGAAGAAATGCTAAACACTCAGCAGTGACGTCATGTGCTACGTAACCGCGTACAGTGCTGCTACTATCTTGACGAATAACATTCACGTACTTGTAGCTGTGGCCAAGAAATAACCGGGGGTGCCAAAAAAATGTATACACATTTTAAGATATGTTATCTATGTATTACTTTTCGAAGTTGAATTGAATTACAGTAGCAATGTGTAGTAGGACGTTCGATCAAAAGATGACGTTAATCAAATGAATGCTAGCGTCACCATGCGACAGGCAGGACAGTCAAAGAAAATGGCGGAAGCACGGTTGTCGTTCGAGGAGCGCAAAACCATTTTGAAGTTCTCCTGACTTAACGCCCCTTGACTTCTACCTGTGGGGGACCTTAAAGAATGTGGTGTACCGTAGAAAACCGGCTACACTGGCGGTACTTCGGGAAGAAATTGAAACGGCATGCGCAGCGATACACGTGGACACTCTGGTCAGCGTTGCTCAAGCAGCAGTTCGCCGTAATCAGAAGTGTCTGGACGCTGATAGTAACCACTTTCAGCACCTCTTGTAATTGCAGAAGTCAAACGTGACTTCTATTCATCTTTTGTTATCGGTATATATTGAGTATTACAATTTTAATACGGTTTTTCCTCTCTTAAAATGAGTATACATTTTTTGGCACCCTCTGTAGAAGCTGAATCGGTGTGTGACAGTTGTGTTAACAGACACAGGGGCGTGCAGTTTAGGGCGACGATGCCTGTACACTTGCCTCTCTCTATATACGTAAAATATAAATACTCAGTGCGTTAACTGAACCTGTCGTGGAGTGAATTCTCCTCAGCAGTTGACTCGCGGTTATTTTTACGTAGAGTGACCTCACGATGTCTTGACCATATCAAATGATATGAATGGTCAACAAATATCCCCTGTGTTCCAGTAAATTTGCGCGGAGTAATATAGGAATGTGAGTCCAAATTGAAATTCGTGGGTGTAGAACATTTTGAAATATGTCCACACAGAGTTAAAACGCATTTCATTGTCCGCGATCTGTAAGAAAGCATGCAAATCTGTAATATGGTCTGTATGATATATGTCCTGTATTATAATAGCCACTGGGAGGTCAGGTCATTATTATCTCGAACAGGTAAAACTCCGACGTAAAAACGAGGTCAGTGAATGTGAAAAATTTTGCTAGACTCACGGAGATTTTAACCCTTTAAAGACGAAGCGTATCTGTTTTATATAAGGACTCAGTGCGTACCGCGCTGTAAACACTCTCCACTTCGGTTATAAAAACCAGTCTCTTAATGTTTTATAAGGCAAAAGTTGCTGTTTGTTCTGAGATCCGTACAAAACACATAAACGCAATGTGGGCACCACGGAGAATTTTTTAATGTTAAACCTGGTGGTACGTAAAGTTACCGCTAGGCTTTAAAAGGTTAAAGACGAAGCGTATCTGTTTTATATAAGGACTCAGTGCGTACCGCGCTGTAAACACTCTCCACTTCGGTTATAAAAACCAGTCTTTTAATGTTTTATAAGGCAAAAGCTGCTGTTTGTTCTGAGATCCGTACAAAACACATAAACGCAATGTGAGCACCACGGAGAATTTTTTAATGTTAAACCTGGCGGTACGTAAAGTTACCGCTAGGCTTTAAAAGGTTAAAGACGAAGCGTATCTGCTTTATATAAGGACTCAGTGCGTACCGCGCTGTAAACACTCTCCACTTCGGTTATAAAAACCGGTCTCTTAATATTTTATAAGACAAAAGTTGCTGTTTGTTCTGAGATCCGTACAAAACACATAAAAGCAATGTAGGCACCACGTAGAATTTTTTAATATTAAATCTGGTGGTACGTAAAGTTACCGCTAGGCTTTATAAGGTTAAACCGTCTCTCAACACGTAAACAGAATGAGACGGTTGTCAGTCCTGTTGTCGGCCACCGCTTGAAGTACACCAATTAGAAAAAAAGCTGCTGTGAATTCAGTGACGAAATAAAAGCAGGACAATCCTGCTGTAATTTGTCTCCAGCCAGTGTAACGAGTTGCGGTGTTTTATTCACAGGGTGTTCCGATTTGCTTTGATAAACTGTAGGCTATAGGCGCTACACACGAAGTGGTTCATTAGGCTTCGTGGGTAGTATTGATAGACCAGCGACGTTGCATTGCTACTCTGTTGTCATGGAGAAGTATTATGTACAGCTTGGCGACAGCGGGGCGTTCCGATAACATTTCTTTAGTCCCTGGACATGAGCGTCAGTCACAGATGAAAATCCAATCAGAGTACACAAATCCCTCCTCAGCGGGGGGTTAACAGTCACGGATATCTTGTACCCTCGGCTTCCCATTTCTCCCCACTTTGCCGATCGGAATATACAGGGTCGTGTAACGGCGCAAAATGTCGGTGGTTTCCGTGTGAAGACACACACACACACAAACACACACACACACACACACACACACATATGCCCTCGGATACTATGATGGGATCGGAAACCAAGTTCTGATTATGGTGAGATTTTATGGTAATGTAACCTACAGGGTGTTTCTTTTACGCTGTTCCCGAGTACGGCAGCGTTAACTCATAGCCTGCATCTTGCGGCATATCGCGTGAAACCTGCCATGGTCGCAGACACGATAAAAGGGACGCACTGTAATCTTCCTCAAAAAAAAAATGAGGTTTCGATCACGTTTCTATGTGTGTGACTGTGTGTATATACAGAATCCAACGTTGGAACCAGCTATGCAATTTCCAAGAAATTTTGTATGAATACTATACCAGTAGAGGATACGCAGTATTTTATGTTCCCAACAGTCAATTATAACAACATAGTGAAAACACGACCTTGTAGGAGGGAAGCGACACTAGCGCCAGGGCGTCTAGGATCCTGAAAGTGTATACTGTGATATAAACCTTGGAAAGATGTGGACTCTTATTAAGGTAATATTTTTGTAGCAAGTAATATAACAACATGGCGATTGTGTAAAATTTCCTTTAGGTTTGGTATTGTGGCGGTAATTAACCGTTTGAACTAGATGTGGAAACGTGGGTACTGGCAAAAGCACGAACGTACCGACAAACTGTGCATGAAGTGCTATGAGTAGGTCAGTGACTGCAAATATGGAGGGCATGCGCAACTTTAGGCTTCTGTCCTCAACAGAACAGTATTTCCAAAGTAGTGTCAGCGTACAGAAGGGAACACAATAACGCGGGGTTTGCTGTGTTTATGTACGTACATTCACGTACACACTTTGACGTTGGGCAGCTGACAGGGTAAAATGGCAACAGAACGTAGAATGACAACAGCTGCCACATTCCTCCAGTTGAGAACACGTGTCAAGGAAAGTAAAATATTAACAACCCCCGAAGCTGTAAATCACTGATCCAGATCTACACTCACATCTGGAAATACTGATGTATGATTTTTAATCAACAACTGTTTTACGCCCTTTTCAACGCTACCATTTGACAGAACAAAACCCATGTAGATGTAACAAGAGTTTATTTTAAATAATTCAAGATTCAGTTAATCAATTCTAAGTTTTCAACCAGACAAAAATATAGTGATAGAAATAACTCGTTTTGTTTAAACTTTGTTCCTTGATACCGCCAACCATAAGTGTAGGACTCCGTACTGAAAGACAGTAAAAAATTTGCCTGCAGAATCTTTTACCTTCGGCACGAAGTAAAACGTTCCGTTTATTATACCTGTACTTTTATTAATTTAAGTTCCCTTTGAACGTTGGATCCTAAAATAAACACTGTGAACGGCTTATGTACGTATCGGTGCAAGCCCCGAGGACAAGTTTTAATTGGAATTTTATAGACGTTATCTAGAGAAAGGCTCTCTTTCCAACACACAACAGTCGTCAGGGATAAATTCCTGAATTTTGTAAGAATTGAGACCGACATATGACATGCCAACCGTACGGGTGAATGACACGTCTCCCCAGTGTTTGGCCCTTTAAAGCCCAGTGGTTACTTTATGTACCGCCAGGTTTAACATTCCCAAATTCTACGTTCTGCCCACAGTGTATTTATGTGTTTTGTGTGGATCTCAGAACAAACAGCGAT
>BLKM01007854.1:0-11406 GCA_013340265.1 Coptotermes formosanus | reverse complement strand
AGGCCGTGTATCTTCATCAACATGGAGTTACGTCTCAGAGGCCGTGTGTCTTCATCAACAGCTGCGATAAACTCAAATCTCACAGTGCACAACCTTCGGGATATACAAGTACAAAGATGGGAATTCATTGACAAGCTGAGCCACTACTAGATTCTTCAATCAAATCTTTCTCGAGCTGACAGCTGCATCAAGTGGTTCAAGGCACCCCAGGTCTGTTAACTGACGTATAATCCGGGTAGAATGGGTGTCGACTGGAATCAGAACCCAGATGATGAAGGCACATTGAGTCTCTGTAATATTTGATTAAGAGTGCGTGACGCGTATGTCACTCCGAGAAGTTTTCACTGAAGTCTGTCAACGTGAAGGCTGTGCGACAAATACTAAGTTTTTAAGAAGGAATTTAACCGAGCAAGAAAGCCCAAGCGATAACGTTTTTTGACTACTATTCGGGAGATACCCCTTTGAATCACAGCCAGGATACAGGTAGTCCTGACAAGTTTCATAGTTGTCCTCAGTCCTTTCAGCCAAATTCTGGGATAGTACCTTAAATTATGCTATGATGCATTATTCCACATATTTTACAATCCAGCTTTAAATATATTACCACCTATTCATTCCACATTACAGGTTTTCTGTTCACTTGTAGTAGTAGTAGTAGTAGTGAAACAAAATTATTCATATTGCCTCAACACAACTTCATTGGTAAACAGTCCCTCGTGTTTACAATATCTACATGTTTCAAATTTTTAGTCAACGATCTTCAGGGTAACCACTGTAAATTTTTATTGTAGTTAGTCTGAGGATTGTTTTACTAAAAAGTAACTAATAAGCTAAAGAGGAAAGACTGAATGTTTATTAACCACCAACACAATACACTTATCAGGTAAATGTAGATACCTATTATTTTACATCATGCACTCTCCAACATGTCTCTGTTCTAAATGAAGCATCATGAGGGAGATTTCATTCTCAAGGGACGTGAAGTTTGCAAGATCTATAATTGCACATACTTTTATCGATGTTGTGTATGTCAGACATCGTATGAAATGACAGGTGTTGTGATATTTAGATAACAGGTATAGGACAGGTTCGATGTTGCACTATTTTTTATGTTTATAATTGAAATATTAACGTATTAAAATAAATTATAATTGAATACTATTTGTAGCCTTAGATAGTTTTATATATTGACGAATGATGTGTTCACAATATTTTAGTTAAAATATCTATATACATATTACAACTCTATGAACTGAAAGATATAGCGTGCTCGCTCTGCTGCCCTTAAGTACAGTTTGTTCCCTTTATCTGCACACCCCTTTCTCTTCGTGCATCTCTGGATTGGGCAAATTGCCTTTTCACTGTTTCGTTTCAAGATAAGTTTCAACACTATAGACCTTTGAAAGCAAAATACCTCTGAATTTATAAATTTTAATCTTTATAGGGACATTTTAACTATATGTAATGAGCAATCCGCCAACAAAATCCAAGACTATTTAAGATTACAAATAATGTGAAATTTTAAATTTTATTTGAATACATATACATAAAAACGAGGAATATTGAATACTTGTATTAAATATTACTACAACTTTTATGTGATATGATGTATGATATAAATAACATTGACGAGAATATATGCAAATATAATGCTTGAAATCTTAGCTTCCCTTGAAAATATACTCTCCCTGATGATGGTCTAGTTAGAACCGAAACATGTTGGAGAATGTAAGATATAAGATAATAGACATCTCCATTTACCTAATAAGTGTACTCTATTTGTGTTCAATAAACATTCAGTTACAAATACGCGAAATATATAACAATTTAAGAAGGACTGATGGAAAAAACAGTTGTGCTGACTGAAGAAGCAATACTCTTTGATTCAGTTAGGAAGCATAAGAGGATACCACATACTAAGACTGCAGCAGCAGCACTAGTAGTAGTAGTAGTAGTAGTAGTAGTAGTAGTAGTAGTAGTAGTAGTGTACTACTAACGCCATCTTTCAGACACTGGGTAACTACTTTTTGCGCGTGAATAACACGTGATTAATCAGTTATGAGCTGCCTGCTATTACACTTGAATAATAATAATAATAATAATTATTATTATTATTACTATTATTACCACTTTCCATTATTATTTCTCTTCATAACTGTTAGGGCAAAGTATCGAATATTTAAACATCTCTCCAGGATCCGAGTGACTTTTGCTGAAGTATGTGAGAGGAATCTAAATTGTGGATTGAATTCACTCCACAAAGACGAGTGAAGAGTGAAAATTACAGCATGTAAATTATCTACACTAAAACAGGGATGAAACTAGGCGCAGTTCTGAACACAGAAGTAGGGACAAACATGAAGCCGTAAAGAAGGAAATAGAATCGCGTGACACTTGAGCCTCCCTGGAAAAAAGAAACGGAAATACAAATCGTGTTATTCGTCAGCTGTAAAAAGAATCTAGCTGGAGAAATGTGACAGGTTAAGAGGCAGGCTGACGAGGGACGGAAGGGTGGAACGAACGCACACCACATTTCACCATCAGTTTTAGACAATTCTGATAATACGAGATTAATGAGGAACGATGCTTATTCTTCAGTAAAATGAAATGTGAAATGTCGTAAGATGATAGAAGCATATATTTTCCCTGTTCTCGGATTTAATTTTGTATTTACAGCCTGTACATTTTATGTAGGTTTGTATTTCGTCTTATTAACATTATCATATGGAAGAGGTTACTTTTGGCCCATTTATTTTTATACTCAAACAATAATATAAAAAAATCACTTTGGCAAAGCAAAATCTCTCTCCCCTTCAGATTTATTACAAAAAGGAGATAAAGTGCTGCGTTCAGGAAGATATGTTTGAAAATAAGACAGAATCGTGGGCTGATTACAAATTTGAATTTTTCAATTCGGCGAGAAACCAATCAATACGAACTAAAGTTCATTTGAATGTACTATGTGTACTAAATATATATTTAAAATCCGGTTTCTGGATGTAAGTTCTTTATGCAAATAAGGCTTCATTATTATATTTAAGATTTCTCTCGAGGCTTTGTGAACCGTATAAATATGCAATGGTGCGACATCACAACGTGTTCGAGCTCTACTTCACTTCCGCCAACTAATCAAATTTTGTCAGCGACGGCAGAGCGGAGGGGGTGTGTGAATACAAGTTATGATTCCCCTCCGGAGATTCTTGCCTCTCCCATCCGAAAAGGTATGCTCGAGTGTAAAGGGGAGGCTCAAATCGCCTATCAGGAACGATTTCCTAATCAATCTGCCCACCCTCTTCCTTCCCGATTTTTACGAGTTCAATCATATGGTAATAAAGAAATCAGAAAGTAAGACTGACTCACGGGAAGTCATTAGGGTCTGCATTAGAGTTGTGTGTTCTTGCTTTCTGAGAAGAAAGAACTTGAAATGCCACGAGATGGGCATTTTGATGAACAGCCCTGTATTTAAACAGGATTAGATTACTGCAGGATCAGGTCGTGTTTAGAACAACTTATTTTACGTAGTTATTTTGGAATTGTAGTATTTAGCGAATATTATTAAATTTAATTAAACTACTGAAAAACGTATTTCAGTGGGCTATATGGATTTCAAACCATGAACACATGTATCGAACCACCTCCAATAACAGACCCTGATTTTGTAGCCTTGATCACCGATATACAATAAGTAAATTGTCTGAGAGGGAAGAACATATAAATGTAATACAGCAAACTTTGTCAAGTACTGGGAACGAACCCTTCAATGCTGGCGTCGGTGCTCTCTGCGGACATTCAATTCTTCACCTGCCGCCAGCCTCGGTGCACCGCACGCCGGTAAATGCATTTCATGTAACTGTAAATTTAAAACCCCTCCGTCATGGACAGCAATTAGAATGTAAACCCCATCGCCACTAAAGGGTTAAAATAAGATTTTCCAAGCAAAACTTATTCCTTGGCATACAGGAATACGCTTAATGCATTACAAACCTTGTACTTGATAGACCGCATTGTCTTACAGTAGCGAATACAAAGAGAAGAACTGCTGGCAGACGGTTGATGTCGGCATGCAAGCATTTCATGAGGAGGAATGCAGAAGACAGCCTTTAGGATCGTAGAGGGACGAAAGAAATTACGACAAAAATACAAATTTAAGACCACTGGAATTTACAGAACCATAATACAGAACTTGGAAATACTCGTAACGTGTTTCAGAATGCCGCTTGACGGGGTTCAAAAGTGGTTCTGGAATACAAATGATAGAAGGAAGTCGGCAAATACATCTGCAACGAAGGTCTGGAAGGTCTAAGTTCTGCAATATCCGTAACACGCCTCAACAGACGCAACATTGAAAACGATTATTATTATTATTATTATTATTATTATTATGAATAATGATGATTATTATGATAATTCAATTCAGTTCTTTGTTGTTAAGGCCCTGATTCAACAGCCAAATAATAATAATAATAATAATAATAATAATAATAACAACAACAACAATTCCCAGGGAACCACAAAGACAGAAATTTTTCGGAAGATCCTGTAAAATTATAGGCCCACACAGGGGTAGTCTCCAGTTCCATTTTTTTTGTTAACCGTGTCGTAAGGAACAGGACACAGGGCTGCAAGAAACTACAAATTTGGCAGAGGCTAGACTACCTTATACTCGTACGCAAGCCTACTATAAAAATGTTAAGTAATAGCTTTTTTTCACAGTATCTATATTAACATACCGCTAAAATTTATAATGAGCATCACAGTACTGATAGACCATGTTTGTACATTTTTAGGCACAGATACATAACAAAAGCCTACGCAAAAAATGCAGAAGATTTATACGGAAAAACCTCTTGGGAGTGTAATGCGTAACGATAGTGAAGACAAGAACGTATAAAATTCATTATTGTGGAATACTGACGCTATCAGAGCACAATTTAATAATCATTTGCATCTCACGGTCGGCGCTTCACTCCTCACTCTTCACTATTCACAATTTTATATATCTTACACTACATTTTACTTTTACACTATTTTTACACTTTTATACAATTGTTGTATTGTATAAAATTTTACCTGTGTTTGTAAAGGAGAAGGCCTTTCCCTCCAACTATGTAGAATTTGCTTGTGCTCGTATACCTAGGGCCTGATGATGGCTTCACAAAGCCGAAACCTTGGTACCTCAATAATAAGAGAACAAAAAGAAAAGTTGGCTGTGAGTGATTACCTCTTTGAGGAAGAATAGATTCGTATCTTGTACTTAAACGCCAACTGGGATGATGAACATTAAGTTTAGAATTTTGTCTTACAATTTTGACAACCCTTAAACAAACCCATCTTGGTCAGGGAAGTTTTCTAGATCTTAAAGTGAAACTTTGTGTAAAGTTTTGAGCTTTCACATGAACAACAACTTGGGATATAATGTAATAACCGGTCCTCTGCTGTTGATAAATATGCAGCCCTGGTGCATTGCTACGAGTTCTTTTACCGAAGCTATCTCAACTAGTGGCAGCAGTAATTACACATGGAAATTATACACGGATGAAACTGGGAGCTATTCAAAGCATTAGGTTTTAAAGTTGCACATATTTTTTGATTAAATCAATACAAAATATTATAGGATTTCCTGAAGCCAATATCTGATCCTTTATTTTCAAATCGTGTTTCGATTTCAAATGAAATTCGATCGACATTACGTCTTTGTATTCCGAATAAACTTAATTTATCTGACCCTGAACCTCATAACCCTAGATGCTGCAGCTGGCAAGCTCATACAGTAATTGTTACACTGAACTGTCTTGCCTCCTTAAACCTTTGGAATACCTGATCACCAGCATCATACTGAAGACAGCTATCTTTCGGTGCAATTTATCAAAGGAGCAGCCATATTAAACATGTAGCAATATTATCACATCGCAAGAGATATTTAAAACCAGCTAAGTGCAAATGAATGAAGGTTTGCATTTTAGATCCACCAGCACTTTCAGTGCTAACAACTTGGTCTGTGATGGGAAATCAACGCGTATGGGAGGCTCACCACGGTACAAATCAATTTATAGGGCTCTTTTACTGCAAACAAATAATGCAATTTGAACGCTTTTTTTCAGTACACAAATATAGTGCACACAGGTTATTTTATTCTTCCAAAGAAGACCGTTCACCAAGTCAAACTGAAGATTAGAAGAAAATTTAGTCCAAGAAATATGACAACAATGACAAATGAGATTCTGTCATCTTGGCAGAACCCCATCATCCTCTTGCTGCTCGTCATAGTGGTTCACGTCCCTCCCTTCTTTCCTCTACTGTCAGAAATTTTTTGTACTAATGGATTTTAATGGCGTTCACCGTCTGACGTTATGAGCCTGTAAGATTTTACCTCAAAAAGGTATTTTCTTTTTCTGTCACATAAAGAACTTATTATGAATGTCCTATCTCATACCACTCCAAACCTCAGTACCATTTAATATCCCTCGTCTAATAAGAAACGGGGGAAATAATTACAGCAAGCAATTACGGGCATTTGAAAAGAATAAAAAATTAATGTAACAATGCCGTTAATCAGATAATTAGATAAAATCATGCTTTACTGGTGATTGAATCAAGACGTATTACATTGCTTTTTTTCCCGTAAAGCCTTCTTTTACTGCGATGGCACAGAACTTCGGTTAAAAAGCTAAAACATTTCAATGAAGAAGCAGGGAAGACAGACTTAAATTAATGAGTATATAATTCTTAATACCACACATTAATAAAATTATTTACCAAATAAGTATGGATTATTTTATAAATAAATTGGTATGCCATTTTCAAATAATATAAATTACGAAAGAAGTAATATATAATTGTGCTACAAACTACTGAAATAAAGCAGACGGGCACAGCGAGTGAATCAGGGCCACACAACAGACAAACCCTGCGACTGACACTGAAGTCTCGCCACACAGGGAAGGCAATATTGTCAGTTTAATCGTCAGCCAGACCACAAGATTTTGGCCGCGTGGACTGCCGTTATAAGGTTATTGTTAATTTACACATTATAATTATTAAAACGATAATTTGGACACTATTTTCCCCTTAATAACACTTTCTAGGATCCATTAGATGAAGAAATATTCGGTTCTTTTCTAGAGTCGGCTTAAGACTACAAATTCAGAAAAGCTTTCTTTGTGTATCAATTCCAGAATTAAATTTAAGCAGCACGTTTTGAAAATATGCAGATGTTCGTGTAGGGCTGCACTCGTTTGACAATTCTGATAATGGTAATTACACATGCCACAGATATGGCACTAAACATTTTATGAATCTAGCCCACAGATTGCATTTGTTTGTTTTGTTAGATTCTGAATATATGCTTCAGTTACTTTGCCAAACAGCGTGCAACAACTGATCTTTGTGATGGAAAGGCAGTTTAACGTTTGAGACAAGAATTGTATTTTATATGCAGTTTAAATAAACTTTGTCTTATGAAGGAATAAAAATTTACCTGAAATTGTACGTCTTATGCGTTGTAAATATTTGTGCAGTCAGTGACTTAACTTGGTGACGTATACAAAAACACTAATCACCAACAAATGCACAGACAGAGTTTTATCATCAATTTTAACACACTCCCACATGTTTCGACCCTGCTGGCTCATTTTCAGGGAGAACTTTTTTTTATCCTTACACTAAGGTTGCACTTTATAGTTGAGTGAGAATGTGCTGTTGACTGTGTACTGGAGGCGTGAACTCTCTGCGGTCCGGCTTCCCCGCAAGCCGGACCGCAGAGAGTTCACGCCTCCAAAAATAACGCAGTGCAGTCAACAGCACATTCTCACTCAACTTTAATGTGCAACCTTAGTGTAAAGATAACAAAACATTTCTCCCTGAAGATGACCCAGCAGGGTCGACACATGTAGGAGTGTGTTACAATTGATGATAAAACTCTCTTTGTGCATTTGTTGGTGATTAGTGTTTTTGTATAATATAGTGCACGGACATGGAACACATTAAAATTTGTGATGTATCTTTATGGAAAAATAATGCCTGAAAAAACAAAAAACGAAGCTGTTTTACTAATATTAATGGAGAAGCAGGAGATGCCAGCAACATTCGAAGAAAGACGGAAGGAAGAGTGTTAACAACGATAACCGGTAAAGGATGAGAGGTTAGTCCTTAATTGTCATGAATAATATTGTGGCTTTTCCATTTTTTCAGCTTACAGCACTATAATTATACCCTGTTCCCAATATTAGGCAAAGAGTTAATGTAATGAATCCTAGATGTTCAACACATAGGCATATTTAAGTAACTGTATCGTTTGGATTTTCATAATTATATTTAATGCAAGGTCCGTCACAGCGCGTGATAAAGACTGCACACTTTAAAGCAAGTATAAAACCTTATTTCTTATACGTATCAAGTCTTTCAAAAGAAATGGGAGAGCGATAACGTCCTTCAGAAGGAAAAGAAAACTGTTGAATGTCTCGAGTCCTATGCCGCAACATGTTTGACATAATAATGGAAAGAAGAAGGGATGAGGGGGTGGGTTTGAAGAGCGAATAATGTCTCTCTTGTCACCCCAACAGAGAAAAGAAAAAAATTGTGCTCATTACCTTGTTTTTCTCTTGTGACCCGTCATATTCTGTACACACAACAATTCTAACAACTTCTCTTCAAGAGTTTGAACACCTCTTGGACTGCCTGGTTTACCCCAGTGGCTCAAACAACAATAGTGGGGCCATATGTAAGTTTCCCAGAAGAACAGTCCCATGCACAGGATTGCAGTTCTTTGTTTGCTTGTTAAACTCTGAAACCGTATGTTCGAGTCCAGCTTAAAACACATACTGGCCCCTGCTGTCACATGACGGTGTGACTTCCCTTGCAAGGAATCATGTCCCTTTTCTTAAGAATGGTTAAGTAGCTACAATGCAGTTAGCACATGTACACACCGAGCTGTAGCTCTAAAAAGGAATGTATTTTTCGTTCTTTTGTTTATACTTATTTTAATATAGGGTCATGGGAAAGCTGACCTTGTGACTGAATTCTGCTGACCCAGTGCTCTAAAATTTTAACAAGGCCAACCACTGGACTCTTTGTTTTACTTTAAGTTTAGATTTATACAGTAGATGGATTGTGAAGCGAAATTTCAAAATTATAAATCTGAAGTTGTACGTATTATTTGACACTAATATGTGACTGTTTTAAAGATTCTTTAGAGTTTAATGTTTTTAATTTCCCAATTTTTATTGCCGTTCTTTTAGTAACAAGTCTTATTAATTTTGTTGCAAAACTATCCACAAATATTGTGCAGTGTCTGCCAAAATTTTCACTTCGTGAAATCAATATGGTTTCAGTAGAGCTTCCGAATGACATTCAATAGGAATAATTTGAAGATAAAATTACAGAGAAACAATTACTTAATGAGTATTATGTTTTTAATTTTATTATTTAATACTAAACAGTTTGGTATAGGAAAAGAAAATTCAGAGCTGCAACATGTATTGCGGTTTTCCGCCACTGTCGCGTGTAAACTATGTGAAATCATTTGAGTGGACGAAACGGAAATGAATACAGACTAAACTTCCGACGCAATTGTAAATTTATCTGACATGCCGACATCATTTTGTTTGACGCCTACTACCCTTGCGAATCCCACCGTCTCTTCTTTCTTCAACAATTTGTTGCCAGCACCAGCCATTACCGCTTCATCCTGCCTCCTAATCTTTATTTATCTCATCACGTCCTTTCATCCAACATTTTCTTTAACAGACCACACTTCACTTGTTTCCAATCGCCACACAGACTCATACCCATAAACACGGCCTTCAGATATTGTAGTATTCATCTAAATTTAAAACTGTTTTCTGTGGTTTTGATCCTTAGAAATACATGAGTGGTTCGGGAAGGCATTCTGACACCTGGATAGACACACGGGCAGGAACTGTTTTGCGCAATTGAAGCTAATTTATTTCATATAAAAATAACAATAATAGAGCTACACACTGCCACACTTACAATAATGGCAGCAGGCGTAGGGAAGAGGGTAAAACTCTTGAACTTTTTTGAGTTATGGACCCTAAAATTCAGCGTTGGCTTGAAAAGAAGCTTTGCTTGAACGAGCCCCTCATCATCTTGATGTTTTCTTTTGTGATCGAACCGACCCGGTGTACACAAGAGTGTAATATTTCTAGCACAAGTAGGAGCAGGAGACTTAAAGGACCATGGGAAGGAAAGAAGAAAGAAGAAACAAAGAAAAAAGAAGCAACGAAAGAAGATGGTTTTGTTTTTGTTCTACTTGTAATATCGAATATATTCTCATTTACGTTTGTCTTAATATATTAGTATTAAATGTAAAGGTAAAAGGAATGAAGTATCCACACACCTTGTATTTAACTCCTTTTACATTTAATTACTTTGTAATATTAAAACAAACAGAAGGGTTGCCAAGTCATAAGTTACTTGAAAATAATAGACTACTAAGTATCATAAAGTTATTTGAGACTAATAAGGCTTAAACGTATAAATTATTTCAATTAAAACAGAGAAAACTCGTCAATGAATAAAAAATTCCGCAACTTAACTCGTTATTTCACTGTATGTACATATCCGTAAATGTCGGAATCTGGGTGTGTGTGCATGTCCTCTCTCAATAACAACCTAACTAACTGACGAACTATCATCAGAATTATTAGGGGCGTTATGTACATCGACAGCGCCCACTTTCAGACCACTGCTGCCTATGTATTCTATATTGCTATATTTCTAAACCCTGGAGAAAAAGTTGACATTTTGTGTTCTTCTCAGAACTTACTGGTCCGTTCCTGTAGTTTTGAACATGAGAACTTATTGCAGTGCATGAATTTTATGGGAAGTGAACTAGCCCGTGCTCTGTTTACTTAAGTACTGAGACGTTATATGACAACAAAGGTATACGGCAAAATGGTTACGTGTGTTAGCAGGAAATGACTCAAAAGCAACGCAAAATTTAAGGAACCCTTCATCGCTGTAAGGATGTGCATAGTATCACAGGGATAAGAATATGAACTGGGGTGAGTAAAACGGATCTGATGGATTTACGATACAGCATGCCTGAGAAAAACAAAGGCTTCAACATATTCACAATATGGACATCTTAAAATAAACTCCTGGATCTTGCGTTAGGAGCGTGTTAAATACTTTTTCTTCAAAACTGCTCTTTGAAAAATACTTGGGAAGCCTAATTAGTCAGATAACAAGATACGAAACAAATAATAAAAGGCCTGGACATTTGTAGGTGTCACCCACATCTACATCTATTATTGGGATTCAATTTCGTGCCTCTTCTACAGCTTACTATAACAATCTTATATCCGTAACTATGTTACCTCATACATAATATGGGCCTCCCATATCATTTGCGTGGCGTCAGTGAAGAACCATAAGGAACTAATT
>BLKM01007851.1:0-48001 GCA_013340265.1 Coptotermes formosanus | reverse complement strand
CTATACTTTTCCTCCAGTCCACCACTACGCCATTTCTATATCACCGTCACTTATTCTCCACACCACCACTACGCCATTCATATACAACCGATACTTTTCCTCCAGTCCTCCAGACTGAAGTACATGATCACTGAGCTGTAAAGTTATTCTTACACTTTCACAACAGAACTGCGTACCTCTGATTCAATGAAGAACTGCACCAGATCCTGTATGAGAGCAGTGTTCGGCAGCTGCTTCTTGCCTCGCTTAGTTCGAATACCTGCAACTGCCTCTTCATCCGGCACAAACAGACGGTCATTCAAGAATTCGCCAGCTGCCTGGGCAACAGGTCGGTGAGATGAGTACACCAGCTCATACACATGTTCACAGTCTTTGTCTGTGAGGATATCTCTGTGATGTCTAGTAAAAGAACTGTGTATAAGTTCAGAGAGAACTGCAGGTCAGTAAGCAGGAAACATGGAATATAAATATTCAAATCATGTCCAACAGATGATAAACACAAATTCCTACATTACTATGGCCTGTATTTTCTTATAATCCCCTCCTGGATTCTACAAGGAGGCATAAGACAAAAGCTTCATAAAGAACATACCGTTTTATCCACCCATGTTATTGTCAGATCATAACTTCATGTGTCCTTCACACCTGATGGCAATGCCAAGTACTACCCAAATTAAACTCTACAGCAAACGTATGTCTTACAGTATCAAAACAAACATAAAAACCATTCTCCTATTGGAAATACAGCGAAACCCTGTTAAAATTTTGAAAATTCCAAGAAAATCCTCCTTCTTAAGCGGGAAATTTCTTAAAAGGGTAATTTTAATGAAATGGGAGAATTTTGATGCTTTTTTATCCTGACTTCTTAGGCGGGAAATTTTCTTAACTGGGTTTTTCTTAAGCGAGTTTCACTGTAAAGTAAAATGCCAATCCTCTTGAATAATTTCAGTACAAGGAAGTTTAAAGTAATAAGGGAACAAACAATCTAATGCCGACAACCTTATTCTGTCTCTTATGTATATATCACACATGGGTAGCAGATGGTATACACCAGACCTCCATGTAGTCACCACTGACATTGAAGCATTTGTCCCATGTCTGCTGCAGATGGCTTGCCAGTCAGATGCTTGTTAAGAGGACCAAGAGATGGAAATACTGGGCCCCATACTGCCAGCTGGACATGTGACTAGGCACAGTGCTACAGCTGGGAGGTTACAGACTTCCATCTCTTTGGCCCCCTCAAGAAGCACCTCGATCATAAGCAATTTGCAACAGACGCCAGCATGAAGACGTTAGCTCCTGGCTACTAACATTTGACACAGATTTCTTCTATACCACGATATAAGCCTTGGTGCCACAGTGGAACAAAAGCTTAAATGTCGGTGGTGAATACGGACAGGTCTGATGTGTACCATCTGCAACCCATGTGTCATGTATACCTTCAAAGTCAGAATGAAGTCCCTGGCATCAGACTGTCTGTTACTTTATTGTTTGAAACTCCTTCACAGGCAATTTATCCTACGAGATCCCCGATATCCCACTGTACTCACTTCAGGATGCTGATGACCAAACGTACAGCTTGCACTGCAACATCATAATCCTTGTCCAGTGTCATGGCAACAATGCGGCCCTTAAACTTGCTGGTGAAAAGTTCCAACTTGCCTTTTAGCTCCTCACTTGCATACAGTGGTTGTAAGGCCTGCATCACAAAAACACAACTTGTACATTCAACAAATCCTTTTCAGAAATACACAATCCCACTTCATATTCACTGCATCTCAAGTTCAAACTGCCATGAAAATGGCACTCTAAACCAAGATCTGAGCACCAAGCAGTAATGTTTCTGACGTACACTTTGGAGGTGCATGGTCCAAATGTTGGCCAACAGACCAGCTATCCCAACTGAGATTACTAATGGTTTGCTCCAGTTCCATCACGCAAATTCCAGAATACTACCTCAAATCATGCCATTACCACTTCCTCCCACATCTTGTCTAGTTCAATGTTCACTAAGGCTTTCATGCTATACAGACATCACTACTACCAGCACCATTAGATCAACCCATAAAGTCACAAAGCAAAGAAATCTGAGGTTCTCATCACGGTAAATGTTGCAATTGTGGTCTTCTGGAATATGAGGTTGTGTAGCTTGGTAGATACGTACTGGCACATTAGAATAATACACTGCCCCCAAAGCACTGATGCAAATCTACCAAACCACAGAGCATCACATGACAAAACACAGTATGTTAGTTTATTTTCTGTGTTTATTGTATTTTGGAAGTATTTACTGTTTGTTATATATGTCATTATGTGTGTGTTTGGCCTACAGATGATATTTAATATTTTTATTTTACTATTAATGCATTATTGACTTAAAATGATATGGTGTCATTAAATAATATACCTAAATTTTTGTTAATGTGAATTATGCCATGTTAGTGTCCTGTGTTTTTGGAGTTTTAATTGTGCAGTCAGTGCAGCTGTAGATGGTTACGTAGCTTAGATCATTGTGAACGCCTGACGCTACAAGTACACAAGTGATCTTATTCTTTTAATGAGAACTTCTGTTATATTCTTTTACTGGAACTGATTGCTGCCATTACAACAGTTGCCCACCAATGCCTCTGAATTCCTCCCCTCCATTTTTCTCCCATCAGTACATCCTAGTTCTCAGTCAGTGCCATGTGGTAGCACAATGTGTTTTGTATCCCACATTACACTTAATAGCACTGCAACAAATAGGGGGTTGTACCTGTTACAGAAATAAAAACATGTTTACGTAGTAAAATTTGCAAGTCGGAACATCAAGCTAGAATTTAAATTATGGCGTTGGCTCTATTTTAAAAAATTTTGATTGTATTTCTATAGGGAAGCAGGACACAGCAGTAAACTTACATGAATTAAACAACGCATCTTCGCTTGTCACTGGTACTGAATTTCCAGAGCATCCCTCTTTACCATCCACCAGTAATTGGCTAATGTGGCAGCACTACATTTACTCTTGTACTTGTTCTCCATCGGTGAGATGTCCTGGTTAAAATGCTCACTGGGTTCATCACTTAGGGCGCCACAGTTAGTGGAAAGGAATCAACGTGTGAATGGAGGAAATGCATCTTGGGTGACATGTTGCGGCCAAGCTTCTCAGACCAAGTTGTAAGATCCTCCACAAGCTTCCTGAATTTGACAGCTTTTACTTGTTCTAGAAAACCAGTCGTAATATGTTGAAAGGCATTGCAGGCTGCCTTCTCATCATAACTGAGAATGAGATCAAGTTGAGGGTCTCTGAAGAGCTGATGTATCTGGGGACTAATGAATACACCTGCCTTAATCTTCTCCATACTAAGCCTTGGGAATTTTTCACACTAGAATGCGAGTGCTGGTCCATTTCTATGTAATGCCTTCATGACATTTTTTATGAGGCTCAATTTAATACGTAGAGGTGGAAGTAACACTTTACACGGATCGGCAAGAGGCTGATGAGCTATTTGCTTTGTTCCAGGTGTGTGTGATTTACATAGAGGCCAGTTCTTCATGCTGTAGTGAACACTTTTGTCACAACTATCCCCTTGGCATGGGAAACAACAAAATTTTGTGTAACCCTTTTACAGGCCCATCACAATGGCAGTTACCTTCAAATCATCACAAGTGTGCCACTGATACATCTTTTAGTTCACACAGCTGGCACTTTCCTTCACGTTTTCATATGTTTCGTTTTTGTGGACAGCACAGGCAACTGGGATTGAAGGCAGTTTGTTTCCCTTGTGCAACAACACTGCTTTTAGTCTATACATGGAAGGATCTATGAATAGCCGCCATTCTTCGAGATTGTACATGATGTTCATTGCTGCCATCAGTCCCTCGACATTCTTACAAGCAGTGACTTTGCTTTGCATTATGAAGAACTGCTCGAAATCTTTTTCGCAGGAGTGAATTGCTGTCACTTTCACCGTGTTGTCCAGAAAATTCCACTGTTGAAGTCTTGAAGGCAACAGTTCTGCTTTATTCTTCTACAGTTCTAGGTCTCTGATGAGGCCAGAAATTTCTTTCTGCATGATCTTGTGTGGTTCAGCAGAGGTTAAATTCAGGAAAAATTCTGGGTCTGTTGAAGTAGATGGCTGCCATATTTCTTCAGGTGTATATTTTCCTTTTCCTCATCCCAGTCTAGGGAAAAGCTATTGAGGTGTTCTGGAATAGGCAGACATTCACTTGTGTATTTGGGTACTCCACTGTCCACTTCTTCTTCTTGGTAATCCCTTTCTGAGTAGGAGGAACCGTACAGAAGTAGCAGTGTGTGAGGTTATTTGTCCATATCATGGGCACTGCTAATGGCATGGAACATCCTTTGCAATTCACCCAAGCGTTGAGGTTTGATGAACAGGATGTGCAGGACAAGTGCAGAGCCCAGCTGTTGTCGTGGTTGGTCGCTTTACAACCAAAGTACAGGAAGTAAGCTCGTTTGATCACGGGGGTTAAAGCACACTTTCCTGAAGGCAGGTGATTTCTCCACAGATATAACTGCAGTTTTCCACACTGTTCACACACTTACAGGGCATTTCTATCATGTCTGAAACAAAGGCTGAGAGAAAGGTGTATCTCACCATGAACAACACACACTAAGAACAGGTACATAACTGCTGAGCACCCGAAAGGGCTCCTTTAACCCCACGGGTAGACAAAGAAAGTGTTAGTTGATCATGTGGTATTGAGAATGTGACTGGGAATGCATTCACATGGGACCTCGGTGCCGAGCACTCTACTCATCTGCTGAGCTGTAACTCGTTCTTATGAGACTGCATTCATAACTTGGAAACCAGTGCCATTTCTTAATCTTTAATGCCATTTTTGTGATCAGCACCTGAAAATGAACCAAGATTAGATATTTTCGTTTCCGTAATGTTTTGCGTGTTGCACAGTGTAATGCAAAAAAAGTGTGAAAGTTGTTGATAGAAGTGCATATATTCTAAAAAGGCAGCAAAGTGCGCTGCACTTAAAATGAAAAAATAAACGTGTTGGACTCTACAGGTGAGCACTTCAGCATTTGGCCATCATTTTTGAATGAACAAGTTAATAGTTACATCTATAAAGAAAAATAAAATGTTGCTCTGAGATACCGTTGCTGGTGGTACTCTGGTAAGTGCAAAAACATTGTCAGATGTGTGAAATAAGGCGGTCGAGATAATGAAGAAGACAATTTATAGACAGACGGTCAAGAAAAGAAGAAGCTTCTGTGAGTGATCATATCATTTATGAGGAGAGGCTATTTGACTACTTTAAAAGGCAGAGGTGTGAGGTGTCAGTACCATCTTGTGATTTTCAGGCAAGTAAAGGACCATTTAATCCATTTAAGGACAGGCATGGATTTCATAACATGCAGCTCATTGGTGAGTCAGCATCATTGGACTATGAGACAGTTTGGAGGTTCCTCGAGGATCTGTGTAAGCTTAGGGAGGGAAAGAGTATCTACCGCAGCACATCTTCAATCCTGATGAGGCCTTGCTGTTGGAAAAGAGTGCCAGAAAGAACATTTCTTTCAAAAAAGAAACCAACTGCTTCTGGCTATCCCTTTTCACTCATACTAATGTTTCAGGGTCTGTGTGGTATTGCTTTATTAACCCACATGCACTGTTGAGAAACAGTGAGACTAAGGCCTTTCCTTCAGTGGGCTAGCGACAAAGCATGGGTTACTGCACCTTTGTTCTTGGAATGGCGTGATGAATCCTTCATCCATGAAGTTGAAATATTCACGGTATCCAAAAGACCTGCGCTTCATGATTCCCCTGGGCATCCAAATGACACGTTTGCACATCCAAAGGTGGAGGTGGTTTTCCCGTCTCCTAATGCACTTCCCTCATGCAACCCTTACACTAAGGCTTACTACACGAAACAGAATGTACTTGCAAGCAAATTTGGAATTCTCTCAAAGATGCAATACTGGATGTTAAAAGCATGCTGGAAAAAGTTGTGTATCTCTCATATCCATGAGTTGCTGATTGAGTTAAAGTGGCCTACCATTACTGCTTTGCTGGAGGAAACTGTTGCCAGTGGTTGTCAACAGAGTCTGTTTTTTTCCTGTCTATGACAGTATTAAATATATTGTTCAGTTAGTGCACCAAGCTGGAGAAGACCTGTCAGTTATGGGTGGAGGAGCTGAGTTGCACACCAACAAATTGACGTGTGAGTGTCTTGATGAGCTCATCACTGAGGACAACAATGAAGATTCGAATTTACGCGATAATTTTCGGTTTAACGCGATTTGGCATAGACGAACTGTGGTCACACTTATCTTCTGCAGGACGCTAGCAGGAAGTGACGTCACTCACGCTACCAGTCATGTGTGTGCATTGATTACATTGGTCATATGACCATGCAGTTCGCTTAGTCTGCTGTTCAACACCATTGGCTTTTGTTACCAACATGAACAAGAAACGTAAATCTGTATCACCTAGTGGAATCCAAGTGAAAAATCGGTGAAAGACAATCAGTCTTGATGAACAATTAGATGTAATAAGCCGACTTGTAAAGGGTGAATGAGTTGTTGATATATACCACAATGTTAGACTTGCTGATAATAGCGAACATACAATTTGTGATAATGTTTATAGAGTTAAAGAAAGTGCTAAGGCAGGAATTGTAGTGTTTGTGTGTGTAGCAAGACTACCACAGTCCTAACCAAATGAACTCTACCAAAAGACTGGATGTGTCTATTACGTTTTTATTGCATCAGAAAAAAATATTGTATGTAAATGTATGTATACTGTATAGAAGTGCATATATACTGTATATACAGTACATATATACACTGCAGGTCCGTATGTCCACTAGTGGTATAGTCATACACTATATATTAGGATGAGGTTGTCAGTCCACTGACACACAGGAATGTGACCCCGGCATAAAATGAGAGCTTCCTGTACTATGATTTCTCCTCGTTACTGAATGTTCTTCAGTTATTTTAGCAATGACTGTAAGGACCCAAAAATGAGGAGTTACATGGCTGAGGATCAGTGGGGAATACAAAGCAGTAGGAGGAGCAAGAAATCCACAAAGACAAACAACAGTTGCACTTGGAAGCATAATAAATACTAATGCAAATATCATATGATTGCAGCTTTTTGCAAACTGTTGCATTGTCCAGGTTTGAAAGAACCCGCTCTTAATTTGGCATGTTTTGTCAAGAGGCTGGATTTTGGCTTCAATCTGAAAATGTTAGTGCTGCTCTCCTGTGCTGTCATTGTTACAGAAAATATCTTTTATTCATGAAAACTAAATCTTAGTACTTAAATGCTGATCCACTATTATCACATATCCAGGTTCCAATAAGGAACGTTGCAGTGACACTCAAGTGGACAAAAGCTCTCAAGAATTTGTTATTAATGAACAGCAAGTCAAAGCAGGATGTTGTATTAACATATTCCCTTCTCTGCATCACTCCTGCCATTGGTGTGTCTGGTTTTAGTACAATTGTTGCTTGATCTTGGGAATGAATTTATTCAACTGAAAAGTATGCTTGGGCATAAGTTATGTTTGACAATGTGCCATGTGAATTGTATCAATCAGGGGCGTTTTAAAGGAAATAATTATTACAAAAGTCCTCTTTCTGCTCCAACAGAGATGATACCCCATGATAAGTTGTCAGAATCATCACAATGTGGTGTGTCCTAAGTTGCAGGTGGAGGAGAGAGCCTCCACATGGGCAGGGTAGCTGTGAATATATTTAATAAGCAGTTGTGGACAGCCAACAATGGCTGACTACCTGGTTTAGGGTTGATGAATGTGCTACAACTCCTCACCATAAGAACTTAACATGTTGTAAAACATATCACAAAGTCTTGGACTTGGACAAGTTATTTGGAATGATATTAACAGCAGAAAGACCAGAGTCATTGAAGACAGTGGCCAGAGAATTAGCAAAATATAGATTGGATTTGGTGGGAATACAGGAGTTTTGGTGTGACAAAGGAGACTGAAAGAGGAGAGGAGTGTACTTTCTTCTATGGAAAGGGAAATACAGGTTAGCAATTAGGGACAGGATTTTTTGTACATAAGTCAACCATCAGCAGTTCAGAAAGTGGAATATGCTGGGGGTAGCATTGTCTATATAGTGCTAGAAAGTTGCTGGTGTGATATTATCCTAAATTTGTGAGCCCCAGCTGAGTAAAAAAGTGGTAACTTTATACACAACCAGGTTTAGCATTAAAAAATTCTGTGTGGTGCTTACATTGCGTTTATGTGTTTTGTACGTATCTCAGAACAAACAGCAACTTTTGCCTTATAAAACATTAAGAGATAGGTTTTTATAACCGAAGTGGAGAGTGTTTACAGCGCGGTACGCACTGAGTCCTTATATAAAACAAATATGCTTTGTCTTTAAAGGGTTAAAGGACAGCTTCTGTGAGGAACTAGAGCAGGTATTTGACTACCTCCCAAAACACTGTATGCAAATCTGTTAGGAGATCTGAATGAAACCCTGGAGAGAGATGTTTCAAACTGACAATTGGGAATGAAAATGGCAGTGATAATGGTGTTAGTCAAGTTTGCACAACAAAAAATTTATTTGTCAAGAGGACAGTATTTCCATGTCTAAACATTCGTAATAGCACTTAGCTCTCTCCTGATGGGAAGACACACACTGACCACATCCTGATAGATAGGGGACGTCGTTCAAGTGTGTTTGATGTACGATGTTTCAGGGAATCTGACTGCGATACTAATGCTTGTGCTAGTTAGGAGAAGACTCAATATGTACATGAGCAGCACAAAAGCTTGATGTGTGGAGATTCAATCTCAAGAAGCTAAGTGAGGTGGAAGTTAGGGAGGAATATCAGCCTAAAAGCTGAAACATGTTTGCAGCTTTGGAGGACATAGATGGTAGCAAGACATACAGCTTGGTAAAACATCAGAGAGAGGACAGTATTAATCTTAGTAAAGACAGGCTAGGTTATGTATGGAAGCAACACAAACCATGGTGAGATCAGTGTTCAAAATTTGTAGATCAAAGTATGTAGACTAAATTGCAATGGCTACAGTGTCCAAGCCATATTAATGCAGTTAATCTGAAAAATATAAGAAGTGAAACTAAGACAGTTCAGGAACAAAAATGAAGAATATTTGAAACGTAAAATTTATGAGCTTGAAATGTACAATAGAAATAGGAATGTTAGAGCTTGTATAGAGGCTTAATGAATTTAAGAATGGTTGCCAGCCTTGAAGTAATTTAGTAAAGCATGAGAAAGGTGATCCTGCTGTCAGGTTCACACAACATTTTGAACCACTTCTGTCAGTGCATGTACATTAGACTGATGACGCTAGGCAGACTGAGATGTGTACAGCTGAGCCTCTAGTGTCTTTGAAGTTGAAGTGGCTGTTGAGAAGTTATAACTCACCAGCTGTTAGTTACATTCCAGAAGAATTGATTCAAGCAGGAAATAAGGCAGTATGTTCTGAGAGACGTAACATTATAAATTATGCTTGCTATAAGGAAGAATTACATCAATAGAGGAGGGTGTCATCGTACCTGTGTATAAGAAAGGCAATAAAACTTGCTGTAGTAATTGTCCGACTGTATCACTGTTAACAAACACATAGAAATCTTATCATTCTCCTCTTAAGGTTAATGCTGTATGTAGAAATTACCGGGGATCACCAGTGTGGATTTTTATTGAACAGATCGACTACCGTTCATATATGCTTCATTTGTCAAACATTTGGGAAACCATGGGAATACAAACAGGGATGACTTTCAGAGGGCCTATGATTTTTTTGGAAAGAAGGTTTTTTGTAATACCCCAGCGAGTGTGGTATCCATATGAATCTACTTAGGTTAATAAAAATGTTTAAATGAAACCTGTGTAAAATCTGAAACAAGGAAATGTTTTTATTGCCATTGCATTCAAACATTACTTTAGAATATGCCATTAGGAAGGTTCTGGCAAACCAGACTGGGGTGAAATTGAGTGGTACACATCAACTTGTTGTCTGTACTGATGATGTTAATATACTGAGCAAAGCATAGATACTGTAAGGAAAAACATTGATGCTATATCAGTTGCTAGTAAGGAGCTGAGACACTTGCATGTCTGTGACTGGTGAACAGAATGCAGAACAAAAATAATGATTACAATATTCAGAAGTACAGTTTTGTCTTTTGTTTTACATGGATGTGAAACTTGGTGTCTCATGTTGAGGGAAGAACATATGCTGAGGGTGTTTGAGAATAGGGCGCTGAGAAGATATTTGCACCTAAGATGGCAGAGTTGACAGGGGACTGGAGGAGATTGCCCTGTGAGGAGCTTCATGATTAGTGGTCGCCAAATATCTGGTTGAGCACATCAGTAGAATGAGGAAGTTGGAAATGTGGCACAAAGGGCGGAAGGAAGAGGTGCATACAGGGTCTGGGGGGGTGGGGAAGCCAGAAGGATAGAGACCACATGTAAGGCCTAGGCGTAGTTGGGAGGGTAATGTTAAATGGATCTTAAAGAAATATTTCAGGAGGGTGCGGACTGGATCTGATTCAGGGTAGGGACCACTGGCAGACTGTTGTGAATACTGTGGTGGAACTCCATGCTTCATAAAATGTCAGAAATTTCTTGGGTAGCTGTGGAACTATTTGCTTTTCAAGGACTGTGGTCTGTGGTGTTAGTCAAGGATGGTAATCCCGAAGACTGTGTTGAAATTGTAGCTAGCACAAATCAAAACATACACACGTGGTATTGCTGTACCCCATGTTATAATGTAATAGGCTGCACTGAGATTTTTGTAGCAATGCTGCAGGCATTAGAGGTTAAATCGTTGGAAACACATTGCAATAAGAACACAGCTCTGCCTACTACATTCTTATGCTAATAATTGCTTTACTGCACCTCATTTCTCTAGACTGCTTTTATGAAGCATGTCGCTGACATGAACAGAATTAAAGGTGTATTTAATTTTGCTGGTTATTTTCTTCACTTTAATTCTGGGTGTGTAAAATGGTTTGATCTTCATTTTTCATTTATTTGACAGTGTTTTTAGTTTTGTACATTATATAGAATTTAGATTTTATGTTGTAAATAAGAACTGTACTTCTGTTCTTGAATATGTTGTATTTTTTCAGTGGGCATTGTAACAGTTTGGTGATGCTGTTTTAACATAGTGTTTTGATTATAGACAAACAGCTAATTGACAGAAATGATGAACTGAAGAAGCAAATGAAGGATCTGGAGAGATACATCTCCTCTCTTCATGGCGACATTGACATGTTTCACAAAGAACAGGATTTGTTACAACAAAAGGTAAGGAGCTGAAATATAGAATTTACATTTCAGAGAAATACAGTGGGTACTTGTCCTCTTTCTTAGTGGTGATGTGACCAGGTAAGAGGCTTAGCACTCAACTCCATTTCGTGCTGAGGTTAAGAGTGAGTGGAACTGTACCTCTGTATGCCTTTGTGGCATGCACAGAGACAACTGCACCATTAACTTTACAATTCAGACAGAACAGCTGTACTTTCTAATTTGTTTGGGTTATTTTCCCTTTTGTTTAGTGTCCTGTTCCCGTACCATGTAACTCACTCATTCAGCTCCATTCTGCCAATTCCTTTCTCCCATTAATGTAAGATTTATTTCAGATACAGTGTGTTTGATTTCAGTGGGATGAAAAGAAATGTCATCCTGATTTGGTTTCATTAAACCCTTTAATAACTTATCTGCACAGACATTATAATCAATTAACAGGTGGTTCGTCTTGTCTATCCACACCGTACTCATAAACACGGATGACATACGCAGTGTACGTAGTGAAGTTGTGGTAGAATGCTTGGCACTGTAATGCTTGGAAAGTCCTGAGTTATGAAATTAGGCTGAGACTGGATGTTCTGACTCTTGCTTTTCATATTCTCCTTAGTTGGTTCATGCACTACTGGGATAGTAGTACTTTCAGCTCTTTAATGCTGCAATTAAATTCTGGGTGCAATTTGTAGAATGATGGCATTGAAATTACATGATTTATTTTTTTGGACAGCACCATAGTTACTGAGGTTGGTGGTTGCAGGAAAAAATGCTAACAGGGCTGTACAAAAATGGCCATTATTGGCTGACGCATATCGTGCATCATAGGAAATTTGAACCTCACCCTGTTTGATACAGCTGATGTGCTGTTCGATGCCAAAGGGTTAATTACCACTTTGTTCACAGCCTTTGCAGTGTGTGATTCACAGATTATGCTATCACTGACACTACGTTCATATTTCATGTGAAAAAAATTGAATAAAGGAACAGTGCAAAGCCTTCATTGAAGTGTGGTAGATGAAATCCCCATATATGGTGTGATCAGGTGATTTGCAGTTGGAATTTATTTCTCCATAACAGCAAAGTTTACCTTCTTATCAACGTCCTCTTCAAAATAATATTCTTGGGACTGCATATGCACAGAGTGAGGTCAGTGAAGCATTGTTTATATCTGCACAAGTGCATCCTGTGATTTTGCTCAACTTATATGTATATTATTAAATCTCCTATTGTATAATGCCATTTTGAATTTTGGGACAAAAAGAATTCACATAGCACTAAGTCTGGTGATCAGGAAGGGTGTGGAACATTGGTCATTTTATTTTAAGCCAGAAATGCATACACAGAGAAAGACTGGGCTGGTATTTTTGTGTGGTGGAGAAGCCAATCCCTGAATTTCACTTTTCAGATAATTTTCACCACGCATAATCCTGCAGATGCCATAATGTGTAAGTGTAATAGTATTGGTTCAGTTAGTCTTTGGGGAACAAATTCATAATGCATAAACTCCATGAATATCAGGTAAAAGCATGAGCTTGCTGTTTACATTTGAGCAGCCTTGTCTTGCACTGTTTGGGTGTGAAGATGATGGGGCTGTTCCACTGAGACAACTGTTGTGTGGTTTGTGGGTCATACTCATAAATCCATATGTCATCACCTGCGACTATGTTCAAAAGGAATTGTGGGTCTCTGTTGAGCCTCTCTTGAAGGGCATGGCATGTGCCAAGAGCATTCTCCTTCAGCCGCTCACTGAACAGTTCGGCACAGATTTGGTGGCAATCCAGCACATGTTCAGATCGTCTTTGAAAATGCATTTGACTGACTCAAATGAAATTCCTAACATGTTTGCAACTTCACAGATAGCGATACTTATGTTAAGGACAGGTTTCTCAGTTAGGCTGCATTTTCGTCTGTTTTGCTTGTTGATGGACTTTGAGCATTCAGCATGTTTAACGGAAGTCACAACACTTTTGAATTTGGAAAAACTGCTCAGAAACTTAGGTCCTTCCACTGTCCACTCTCAAAATGCTATTTTAAACGTTTTGAAAATTTGTGTAGCATTTGACACCAGTTTCAAGCAAAACTTGGTGCAGACACACTGTTATTTCATATATGCCATTTCGTAGATAGTGGAACAGAATACCCTTGTACCTAACAAGACATTACTCAACAGTCACACATGCTACATGTTTATTCCAAGCTGGAAATGACCCTGCAAATTCAACTGTATGTACAGCTAGTGAAAGAAGTTTGTACTATCAGCAGTAGTGCTATGTTATGGTCAGTCCAGAAACTGATCACACCACATTCTTAGATAGTGTTAGGTGCTATGACAAAGTGAATTTGTACTTGAGTATTTCAGAAAATTTGTGTTTGGGTAGATACAGTGGGGCAGTACATTGCCGTCTTAATTTATGAGCTGACATTTAGTGATGTGTAAGTAACTGACATATTAGTAATTTCCAGTATCCATCTGAAAGGAATTTACTGTAGGAACAGTTTGTTTGCATAGGCGTAGTAAATGTTCAAGATATATGTACATATAAAACATCACTCGTACAAATTCTGCTATAGAAAAGTGCTCATGCCCACTTCTTTGCAGCTGAAAAATATTAAGATCTGTGAAAGAAGTGTAAGACTTTTATCTGATACCTCCGAAAAAGCAACAAGGTGTAATGTGGAAAAGTTGATGTACTGTATCATTGTAAGTTATCTTGGTAAGGTAAAAGGTACAGCAATCCCTATACAGGCCTGGAAAGGCTGTGAGGTCTGTAGGATGTTGAAGCTCCCAGAATTTCTAGACAGTCGGAGTATGAGGGTGGCAGGGTTGTCAACCTTATGCACCGGCTGCCTTTACCCCCAGGAGATACTCCTGGTACTCATTTCTTTTAGAGGCTGCATTAACCCCAGGGCCATAATGTGGTCAGAAGTGTTCAGTGAAAAATCCCAATGACCCAATTGGGAATCAAACCTGTGACCTATCAACTTGTAGCTCAGTGCCTCAACCAACTGCACCAACACATACGCCAAGTTATGTTGGTAAAAATTATAATTATTTGAATGTGACGCTTTTGGTGGGAGGGCGTACATTTTTGTGGGACATGTCAACACATACAATCATGGTTTTGGTGCTGATTATTTGTGTATTTACCATTGCAGGTGTTTAAAGCAGAGCGCCAGTACCAGGTGTGGTATGCAGAATCACAACAAAGTGAGGCCTTGTGTGAGAAGATGAAGCTTGATGCTGTAGAGGAGGAATGTGAGTTGGCCTACACAAAAGAACTCTGCTCTGAGTTACAAAGGCAGGTGCAGGAAATGAAACAACTTCATAACATAAGTGTAGAAGAAGACCCTTCCATTATGAGCCCAGGTTAGTTTGTAACCAGTGTGTGTTTCTAGAAATGCATAAGCTTCCTTGTATCCATTATTTCACTTTTTTATACACGTCATTTCCTTCTGTGATTACTTTCAACCAAAATCCATGCTGATTTCACAAGTGGATTGTGAAATAACTATGGCTGCAGGAACACATAGTGAGTACAAGTTAGGGTTTTACATAAACAAAAATGTTGCAAGCCTTACATGGAGGATCCTCCTGCACCCACTTGTATTCTGATATTAGAAATGCTGGCTGTCATTCATGACATGTGAGTATCATTTACTGTCACATTCCTAAAAAAGTAAATACTGTAATATCATAACAAAATACAGTATTACAGAAAATTTGTGTATCCCTTTACTATTCCTGTTTACATTGACATTCAGCTTCCTGGACTGTGTTTTTTAATGAACCAATACCTCCTTTGTTGTATAATTTTTGTTAGTGCAAAATGCCTCAGTTATGAAATTAAATATGTAAATGCAATTACCAGTTAATTTCTTTACGGTCTTCAGATGTGCAACATAATGCGTGTGTGCATGCACGCACCTCCCGACACACAAGTGCATGCAGTGAAACTTGGACTTCTTTTACCGTGAACTTGTGTTTTACTTGATTCTATGCACATACAGTCAGTCCTCCCAAACTTCCATAAGAGCAGTGTTTCCCCCCACACCGTCCAGGTATGTTCAGGTGGCACATAATTGGCTTGTGGCTGTCATTTAAGTCCTTTGAAGTGGAAATGAGGAAAAAAGAAAATTACTTTGTTATAATTTTATAACTGTATTGTCTTAGTGTACACTTATTATTCTATGGCTTCAAGGTCATGCCAGCAGAGTTACAGTGACTACATGTTCCACATGCCAGTTAAATTCCTGTTTTAGTGTTGCATTTTGAAGCTACCTGTGCACAGTTTTATTTCATTTATTTGTTACAATTTGTTATAAGTAACCACATGTTTTGTGCTCTCATTGAGTTGCTATGTTAGTGTTTCTCTGTGAATATACTCCACATTTAACTAGCAAACAGTGTTACTTTAATTGTGATTCAATGTTCCATGACTCAGAGAGAACCAAAAAAGAGGAAAAGGACACTGCGTGGCACATGTATAGGCCAATAAGGGAGACATGTCACGTGGTGTTCCAGATTAGGAATTGGACTGCCAACATCGGACATTATTGTTAACAAGATAGGCAGTGTACGGTTATGTGTAACATAATGTTATGGCACGTTTGCATAACTATTGTTACAGCGGAAATGCAACAATGCATTTTGCGTGTATTGTTGGGCTACATGTTGCTGTCAACGATATAAAAATATTGAATGTTGCACAAAGTGCTTTCATGTTGAGTTTATATTGCGAACAACAATAAAACTTACTTAGGTCTTCACATAAAGTGCCTGACACTTTTCTTAAATTTTAACCAAATTTGGAGTTGCTGGACGTGTTTTCATAAGAGTCCCCACCATCAAATGTGACAGAAATCTGTACGCTGGGATCCGCACTGATACACATGCTCAGATAGGCAGGCGGGTGTGACAAAGCTAATAGGTGCTTTTTGTGACTATGCAAATACACCTGGAAAGAGGAAAGACACCGGAGCTTGCTGTGCACCATGTGGAAGGTTGTGTGGTCAAATGAAGTGCCCAGTAGGCACCATTTTATAACTGAAGAGAGTCAGCTGAATGGTTTAACAGGCTACAGGCAGCACTGGAGTAATTGGTAGCACAGTGCTGTTAGAAGGCTCTGCACATTGCCACAAGTTTGGGCACTGAACATTTAAAAGCCTCAAATGCAGGGTTGATGGTTTGAAGTAGTGACACTTGTTTACCGGACTGTATCATGAGAGTGGAATGTGTAGCCTCTTCAACAATGGAGGACTGGAGAAGGGGCAGTTATTCAAAATTGCTGAGGTTTACAAATCTAAGAACATTTATAATACTGATGGGACTGGGCTGTTCTTCAGGCTTCCACCTAACAAAACACTGATTTGGAAAGGTGATTCTTGCCATGGTGGAAAGAATTCCCAGAAGAGGATAATTGTTTTGTTTTGTTAGCCTTCAAAGCCAATGAGACTGATAAACTCCTGTTATTAATTACTGGGTAGAGTGAAACCCCTCCTTGTTTTAAAAAATGTCAGAAAGTTGCCCACAAAGTGTATAGCAAACGGAAGAGCATGGGTTACACAGGCTGTTTTATTGAGTATTTAAGGGCGTTAGATGTTAAAATGAGTTCCAAAAAAAACAAAAATTTTACTTATTGTGGATGAGTGTGCAGCTCATCCACAAGACACAAGTTACCTAAAGAATATGAAAACATATTTAATGTTATACGTCCTTCTGTGCAGTTGTTTTTCATATGTTTTTATTTTTCACCTGCTACTGCACTTTGTACAATATCCAGCATGTTTCAGCTGAGTTACACAGTCATCATCAGGGTGTCAATTGTCGACAATAAGCAGCTCGCAGCGTGTCACAGAATGGCAATTATACATATGCTGCAGTTTGTATTTTTATATATGTAGATGTAAAATTGTAAAACAGTATGTACATAGGATTTTAAAGGATAAAATGTATAAAGTATAAAATATGTAATTCTGTGTCAAACATCTGTTGTGAACCGCTTCTGATGCTGTGTAGTTCAGACCCCTAGCTATGGTCTCCAGTGTTTGGTCTTATCATGATGACTCCGTACTGTGGGCTCGGCAGTATGGTAGGGGTCTCTAAATGTTTGCACCAGCATGCCATTCGGTCTAAATTCTGTGCTTGTGGGCTGGACTGTCAGGGTTAAGATTGTTTTAACTGTAGATGCCCAGTATCCGATGCATGTTATTTTCATATTAGAATGTGGTATAATGAATTGGGTAAATGTTTTTTTTACAAAATGATTTCCTGTATGTCTGACCTAACTTTATTTTTATTGCCAGATAAATAAACACAGAAGAAATATTTATGTAGTGATGTTAAAATCTTATTTCTGTAATAGTGCAATGATAATTACCCTACAATACAAGTAATTAGCATGAGCAAACATAAATGATAGGTATTTTATGAGGCCTGTAATGTTATTTTTTGAACTAAATGCTTGAAAATTGAGCTTTGATATGTTCAGTAATAAAGTCTTGAATATGATGCTAAAACTTACTGCAGTTTTGCCAGTTGAATCAAATATCCTGCAGGTTATGCTGTGGAAAGCCCTGCCGTTTGGTACACCCAAAAGCAACCAATGCAGCACAGTCAGAGGTCACATTTTTTGCACTTGTTGGATGTTCAAAGCCCACTGCCTGTAATTTTTTCTGTTAAGAGGAGAAATTTTGGAGATATCTTACACATAAGTAAGTCTCTCTCTTCCCACCTGCATGCTTGTGTGATGTGGAGGTTCAGAACAGTTGCCAGGTGCCTGTTTCCATGGCAGCATGTGATGGTCTGCTAGTCATTTTGCAGAAAATTACATGTTCATAATGCCTATATTTGTTGTAAAATGTCAAGGTTCTGCCCTTTGTCGAAAGATGTACCAAAAGTGAAATCTTGTAGCTCATTTGTCTAGCTGTAGGGCATGATATTTGCATTTTTTCCTTGTGCCTTTTGTAGTCCTCTACTGCGTGATTAGATCTTGGCTCTGAATTTGTATGAAGGAGTTAAGATGTTATGTTTATAGGGCTGTGCAGCTGTAGTAATATCATACTCACATTTCAGTTTCAGGGCTTTAGGCTATGTGATTGCACCATCTGAATTTCTTCTTCTTTTAAATTCTAGTGTATTAATGGACATGTTTGGTGGAGCTGTGACAGGGATGCGGAATGTTTAATATTGTAAAGGTGTGTTTAGACAGTGCCTCGTTTTGTGTAACTTGAGGCACGCAGCTAGAGGCAGACTAGGGCATGGAGGGCTGCATGTGTCAAACTAGTGCACACGGCCATATGCAGGTAGTTGCATGTGCTCCCCACACTGAATGGACATCTCCGTGTGTCACATTGTGCAACACATGTTTTTGTGGCTTCATTTTTTGTTATTGCTGCATAAATTTAATTTTGGTTTGTTGATGAGTATAAATTGTTATTAAAGGTTTGCTTATTTGTTATAAAATAAGTATGAACCATTTAATTTAAATGTTTTGATGTTAGAGAATGGACATGATGGACTGGTATATGGAAAAAAACATCAGATTTTTGTTTAAGAGTATAGAAAATACCTGGTGCTATGGCGTTCGCCAGATAAAAACTATGAAAATCCAGAAATGAAGAGAAATGCTCTCCAGGAGCTAGGAGAAAAATATTTAAGGGACTGGAAATATATCCTTAACAAAGTTAAAAGTTTGTGGTCATATTTTCAGCGAGAACATACCAAGGAGCTCAAGGAGAAAAGTGGATCACCCACTGATGAAAGATACACGCCAGGCTGGTTTGCGTAGAAATATTTGTTTGTTATGTTGGAAGGCAACGAAGCAAGGGAAGGGAAAGACACAATAATAACACCCGAGGAAAGTTTGGTAAGCACATGTGTTGTATGTGTGTATGCATTGCAAGTGGCAGTAAGAATCAAATTGAGTTGTGTGGATTTATTGAGACATCACCTGTGAAGAAATATAAGAAGAAAAGTGCTTAGCTGTGGATGTAGCATGCTGTTTATTGAGAACTGTTAAACATTATTTGAAAAAAAAAAGGTCGCTTCTCAATATTTGCAGAATATGTGGCTAGTAGGTTTCGAGATCTCAATAACTCGCAACTAAGTACATTGTCCAGCAGCAAATAAATACCATACTGCTTGCTGCAAAGATTGAATTACATAATGTGCAAACTCATAGTGAACAGACACCTTTAACATTTCATTTGGATCCTGAACCTTCCCTGCACCCCATTCTTTGTGTAATATATCCTCAACATGCACACCACAATCTGATTCCAGTTCCTCCACTTCCAATTTTCAGATTATAGCCTCAACTAACCCCTCAAGTTTAACTGAGATTACTGCTTTCATTTATTCAAATGAAACTTTTGCAATAAACAGTCTTATGAATCTGTGAAACATTGTTTTTTAATTACCTTCACATATTGTTTTAGTGTCTTTGTGTTATGTTGGTATGCTTTTGGTATGATGGTTGATATTGCTGGCACAGATACCTGAAATGTGCGGTGGCTAAAAAATGCAAAGTCACAGCAAAACTTGTGCTTATTGGGATGGCCTCTCTCATAATAGTGTCTTGCTTTTTTATACTTGGTCCAATCAAACACACAATAACTCAGAATAGCTTGTCATACTTGTAAAATTTCTCAAGAAGTACAACTATCCATCCTGACTTCTCCAAGGATGCCCTATGTTTTATTCCGCCTTTCTAGAAAATCTGCCATTCAGTGTTTTCAGTTACGTTCTCTTTTAGGTCCAGTTATAATGATAGCAGCAGCGATAGCCACAGATTGCAGTGTTTTTGAAGACATTCTTCCTTGTACAAATGAATGTGCCTGTCAGTAATATGTGAACAGGAGGAGGCATGATAGAAGAGGTGTGTCTCTTTTGCCTTGAAGCATTCATTAGTGCATGCAATGCTGCGTGTGCTAATGCAGGAAAAGACGCACCGTCTAAATGTGCCTTAAATGTGAAACTGTTGCAAGTTTTCATTTTTGCACTCCCTGCTGGTTTCTGAACAAGTTCTTTTCTTTTTATTGTCGGCTCTTTCATGTCATTGCAGGGTGCAGGAGTGGAGAAAATCTTGGTCAAGCTGTAATAGATTTGAGGTTGCAGGAAGAAGAAGAGAAAAATAAGATAATAACAGAACAGCTGAAGAAAATGGTCATGGAAGAGGAAGCCATGAACAGGCAGATATGTGCCCTTCATATTCTTTCAGAAACTGTAGAGTGTGAAGCTGCTGCACTAAAGGCAGCAAACTTGGAACTGCAGGGAAAGGTTTGGCACTTTATTACCACTTTCTTGGTACTTTATTGGGCATAATACAGAATAGAGTAAACATTCACTTTTGCATTAACAAAGGGAGGTGGTCAGTTGATCCCCTCAGATACAGCTGTGGTTTTGCCGTGTAGTAGTAGACCCCACTCTAACTTCATGGCCAAAATATTATGTATCAACACTCCATTGTTTGTTAGTAATAAACAGTTATACTTCACACATTATTCATTTGGTTTGTAAATACCTCTACAAGAGACATGGTGCAATGCTACATACAGCAGCACAGTCATATAGATTTCACCTGTGGGGCAGGAGGCCAGGGTTTGATTTCTGCATCACTGATTTTTTCAGTTATGCTGTTTGAGATGGCTGTGGGAGCTGTTAAGATTTCTGTCAATATTATCTCAAATGTCTGTCAGCTTTTCTAGCAACTTTCTTGTCTGTGGGTGACCCAGTAGACCTTATGCCTGTTGTGCTTGGAGCTGTGATCCTGGGTAATTTTGGACATAATTTTCTCTGACATTCTACCATGCTCTAGGAGAACCACATTTCATGTACGATTCATGCAGAAAAACAAACTGTTCAACAGTATGTATATTAAATCACATCCGTGCACGAGTATACTGATATATAAAAATTAGTAAATGAACTGTCAATCACAACTATATTTTGAGTTACATGACATCAGATGCGCTACATGGTTTGGCCTTTCAAGGTACTTGTAATTGTAAAAATATATTGAGAAAATTATGTATAACATAGAAAATATTTATGTAATGTTCTTTTACAGGAATGTGTGAAGTTTAAAGGTTTTTGTAATGTTATTGATAAGATTCTTTCTGAAACATGGATGACCTGTTGTTAAAATGCATAAATGATTATTTTAAATTTGAATTCTGTACCAAAAATCATGTATCTAATTTCCTGTTGTCCAATTTATGGATGTAATAGATTTGTTTAACTGCCAGTGATGATTCCCTGAAATTAAAAGTGAGTAATAAAATATCATGGCAATGTAACTAAGGTATTTAAAAAATCCTAAGGTTCCTTTGGATTTGTTTATGGTAGGTTTACCATATATCCATCACAGGAAAAGAGGACATTTCCCACTTATCAAGCATAAACAAGTGGGCATATCAGCGGCAAAGGAGGTTTCCAAATTTTGGTCAAAAAAGGAGGATGTATGGCATCATTTCAATAGTGTATGACATACACACATTGAAATATAAACTAGTATCAAAATTCTGGTTTCTGATTTATTACTACAACTATTATCAATACAGTGGTACTATTAATATTACAGAATAATTTTAATAACGAGCAAAAAATGACATAAAAATCAATACATTTTTCAGTTATGGAAAGGTAAGGCATCAACGGAGAGGAAGTTTTCAAAACGGGCAGCTGCTACTATGTGATAGCAGAACAGGATAGAACAGATTTACTATCCACTGTCTTGTAACTACTATGATATTTCACGTTACAAAATGCAAATGCATGAATACCCAAATAGTGGAACTGTTCCACATTCTCCAGTTGTTTTTGATCTATCATAATCTGTACTGGGGATGATTGCCTCAAGATCCTCATTACCTTAATTTTCTCCACATTCTTTGCCTTTCCGTAGCGTCTTACAGTTTCAATCAGCCTACCTATCAAGTCTTGTAGCACCGTTCCTTCCGTAGCCAGTAGCACAAGGTGTGAGTTACTTGTCCTATTTTGAAGTCTCCAAACCCTTTGACAGCATCCTTGTCTAACTCCTCTTCCTGTCTTCACACTTCTTGCCTTGCCTTGGACCACTTGTACTTTAACACTCTGATCCATGTACAGTTTGCTTACCAATCTTCTCTCGTGCCAGTTGATACCAATTCCCTTTAGAACCTTCATTAATTTGGTCCTGTTCACATGGTCAAATTTCTGCCAATCTATGAAGTAAGCACACAGTTCCTCATCTATGCCCAAAATGCATTCTGATATTATTCTGAGCATCCCAATTGCATCCCTAGTTCTTTTTTATCTTCTAAAGCCAAACTGATACTCTCCAAGTACATCCTCAATATTCCTTTCAATCTGTCATTTAAGTATCCTTGCTGCTGTTTTTGCTATATACACGTATGCGATGAGGCTAACTGTGTGAGGATCACTGTACTTTGTAGTTTTGGCTTCTTTTTTAAAGCAGTTGTTGTAATAGCAGTAAAATCCTTGGGTCACTTTCCAATGCCATATATGTTTATCAGTTGTGTCAGTAGTTTGAGACTATCCTCCCAACAGTTTGAATATCTCCCCAACTATGTTGTCATCTCCTGTAGAGCCATTAATTATGGAACATATGATGAGCGTGGCTGCTACTTCAGAAACTCTCGGCTTACCGAAAGCTGCATATTTTAAACGCAGGGGATGCTTCTTAGAATTTTCCTCACAAGAAAATTGCTTGACAACTACGTAGTTGATCTCTATGTCAACTTAAAATACAAGACAATATTCAGTGTGTAAGTGAACAGCTCAGCCAGGAGAGGGTGAGAATAGGAGAATATAGTAAGGTAGAATAGGTATGTATGGAATAGTTGCATCAAGAACAGGCTCTTTGCCTACCAGTTTGTGCTTGTAAAAAATCTTTTCTTGTATTCAAGAATGTGTCAAAGTCACTGAAAAAGGTAAGATTTGAAATGTGGTTTCATGGTGAAAATGAATCATTTAATACAGAATTATAAAATTATGTTATTTTCAGGCTTACCCTGTTAAGATGTTTTTCTGGTTAATGAGCCAAATTTGTTGAATTTTTCAAGAAAGCTGTAAAGAGGCCCTCACTGTATTTGAAATTTTTAAGCTGTAAATTCTTTACTAAGCTGTAGAAAGCTTACGAAATAAGGTAGTTTTAAATAATGGATCTTTTGTTTGTTCAGGTTGATGAAATGGAAGCTCTGCACCAGGAACTTAAAGAATGTCGAATGCTACAGGGTTATTTGTCTCAAGAGCTTGATGTCCTTACTCAAAGATGTGCCGAGGAAAGAAGGTCACAAGAAAATGATGTACAGAAGTTAACATCTGAGCTTAAAAATGTTGAAGCTAGTAGAGACAAGCTTAAGCAGGAATATAGCACTTCAGAAACAGAGAGAGAGAGAGCATGCTTGCTGTAAAAATTGAATTAGAGAAGAAGGTTAATAGTTTAAATGTAGACATTTCTGCTGTCAGATCTTGTGTCCTTTTACACAAAGAGCAGCAAGACAACCTTATTGTTACTCATAACAAGCAAATTGAAGAAAAAGAAGATGCTATTTGTGAGTTAGTAAAGAAAGTCAGCGTGTTGCCAGATGAGATTTATTCTCTTGAAGGTGAGAAAAAGGATTTGTGTGCTCAACTCCATGCAGCAAATTCTGGACTGGCTGAACTGCAGATGTGCAATGAACCTCTTTCACATTTGTGTAGTAACATGACAGATGAAAACAAAGCACTGGAACTTACAAAAATATCACTAGATAGGAAGAATGAGGAGTTGCTTCATGAAATGAATACTGTTATTGAAGGATTGGAAAAAGTTAAAGCTTCTGAACAGCTATTGCAAAAAAGTAAGTTGTATCTTTTGGAGCAACATTCTAAAGAACTGCATGAACGAGAAGAGAAAATAAACAGGCTTTTGAAAGTAGAACACCTTTTGAATGAAGAGAAGAAAAATATGGATTTGATGTTAACACACATGAAAGAATTGATGTGTGAAAGAAAGATTGTATCTCAGTTATGCAGTGATCTGAGAGATAATGTCTGTAGTCTTCGAGTTGCTGTTGCAACTGTTAAAGACCAGAATAATGGTGAAGAGGGAGATCATTTACCCTTTCTCCCAACCTTGAGAGGACAGTTATCTTCATACGCTGTGATTAGGGCCCCTTGAAGGAATGCAATTGCCAGCCCCAATCCAGCCTCATCCTTAACATCTATTCTTGGTCCCTGTTCCAGCCTGCTCTCCAGATCCTCCCGCAAGGAGTCCCCATTGGTGCTCCTGGGCTCCTTGAAGAAGCTCGCCGGAACTGATCCCACTAGTTTGAACATAATATGTCTATGATCAGAAAGGGAGGGCTCCGAGGAGACCTCCCAATCCTTAATTCTCTCTAGGAGTTCACAAGATCCTAGGGATGCAATGCTTTTAGTTCATGCAGGTTTCTCTCCATTTCTGTTTTCAAGTTCTGTTCTTTGTTAAGGGTATCTTGGAGAGATTTGTTTTGTGTGTTCAAAAATTCAACTTCTTTGGTTTTCTGGACAAGTTTCTTTGCCAGTTGCAGTCTCATTTCCAGTATAACACTGTGCTCAGAAGCTTTCTTATGTTCTTTTTGAGCTTCCCCTTCACAAGTCAATATAGCACTTTTGGCCTCAGAATGCATTTCAAGAAAGTCTTCAGGGTTCCAGCCATCTTCTACCACTTCTAATTCTGCATCATTCTTCTCTGATCCTTGTAGCTTTGTCACTATATGTTTTATGAGATTTGTTCTATCTACAAGATTCAGACCATTCACATTACAAAATGCACCTCTGCCATAGAATATACAGGGTATACACAAAAGAATGGTGTGATTTCTAAAGTTAACAAGAAATTTATTTCTCACCTTACACGGGCACAACTTACACCATCAGTAGCGGCAACTGTCCAAGTTTCACGTGCGTTAATCACAATCCTTCAATGTGTGCACCCTGGGTCACACGACACACATCCACACGGTAATCAAATTCATCCCAGACTCAGTGTAGCATATCCCCTGTAATGGTCTGCAGTGCATGCATTATCCGATCACAAAGTTCCTTGAGGGACATGGGCAGTGGTGGTACATAAACAGCGTTAAAGACAGCATTTACGCTCCACCATTGCCCATGTGCCTCAAGGAACTTCGTGATTGGATAATGCATGCACTGCAGACCATTACAGCGGACATGCTAGACCAAGTCTGGGATGAATTTGATTACTGTGTGGATGTGTGTCGTGTGACCCAGGGTGCACACATCGAAGGATTGTGATTAACGCATGAGAAACTTGGATAGTTGCCGCTGCTGACTGTACGTTGTGCCCGTGTAAGGTGAGAAATAAATTTCTTGTTAACTTTTGAAACTGCACCATTCTTTTGTCTGCACCCTGTATTATTACTTCTGGTATCTGTGATGTGTACTTCCAAAATATGATTACACCAAGTATCTACAGATGTACATTTCTTCAGTGCAACTTCTATTCCAGATAGCAGTATGCTAATTTGGAGCTGAAGATCGTCAAATTCCTCCTGCTGCCAAGTTTTCATGTTGACTCTTCCAGTATGTTTGCTAACATCAGATTCACTGCCTCTGTCAAAATTAAAAACCGTTTGAGGTGGTTCATTAGCTCCCAAGTGAACAGAAATGCCCAGATACTGGTTTTCCATACTCTGTTCAGCTTCTTGAAAGCTCTTATATGTCCATTTAAGAATACTGTGTAATATTTCTTCACATTCAAGACACATAAGAGTTAGAAGTTCCTCCAGCTCAGTTATTTGGCAGTCTATAACTTTGAGCTCATTGCAGCTAGCTGCAGTGCCAAAGACTATGGTTTCAAATTTGTAACTGATATCTTTGAAGCTTCTTTGAAACTCAGACATCTTTTGCCTCAAAACTGTTTCAGAAGTTAAGAGTCTATTCAATTCTGCCTGTCTTTCTTCCCTCATTCTTCTTAATTTTCTAGACTTTACCTCACACTTCATATGTGACGTCTCATATTTCTGCACCTTTTCATTTAGTTCCAAATTATGTTTATGTAAATTTGATGTTTGATTTTTCATGGTACCTGTAAGGGTATAAAACATTGTTCGAAGCGAATGTAAGGCTTCAGTCTGTGAATGATGTTAGGAAGACTACAATGGAAGAAGGAAACAAAGCCCATGGACGTGAATATGAAGAGAAATTGGATAAATTAAAGGGCAAAATGGTTAGTATTAATACTGCATAAATGAGGGGGGGAGGAGAATGTACTAATGTGATACTAATGAAGGGGGTTATTTTTATATCTTCTCTCACTCCATTCTGATTTGATATTGGATTTATTTTAAACTGGCGTTTCTGTGTATTTCATACTGACTGGGAAATGCAAACAATTCAAATTCTTTACAAGCATAAAAAATTGCATTCCTGGTTTGATTTCAAGTTGTGGATATAAATACCTCTTGTCAGTAGCAGGGTACAGTATGAAACTCAACCCTTAATGGAAAGATGTCCATGAGGTTTAATATTTGTATCTTCAAATTTGCCAACTGAATTCAGTTTTTGTCTATACAGTTCAGTGATCAGGTGTCTGGCCATTGAATATTCATGTTCTTGATGATGTGTACTGTTATTTGTCTGATTATAATTGACAGTGTGCACAAGCTGCCGATGGAGAGTCCAGTTTCAATTCATCTTGAGTGCTTTATCATTCACGTTCATGTACCTTACAGCCATCTAAAGATTGATGCTACGTAATCTTAGCAATTTACAGCACTGTTGATTAAAACCACTACTGTCTGCTTATTAAAAATGTTGGGATCATGCATTGTCCCCTGTTTTTTACCAATTGTCTTTAGGAATAAAGAGGGAGGGAATAATATTGGTGAGCTTGATTTTGTTAAACACATTTTCTTTCCTTCTGTAATGTTCTTTATGTTCAAATCAGAGATATGTATTTTGTCACCCTTTTTATGGAAAGAAAACTTTTGAAATTTAGGGTGTTTATAAATTGGGTATTTTTTTTAGAGGTCAGAACTTTTTTTTCTCTTGTGATCTGCCTTCCACTTGTAAACTAAGTTACAGAATGTACTCCTCTGCTTTGTGTGTGTGTGTGTGTGTGTGTGTGTGTGTGTGTGTGTGGTACAGTATTGGATTTAGTACTGTCGTTTTTAATATGCCAATGCTTTTGTTTGTTTAGGAAGCCCTGTGTGAAATAGAAATTGAGAGAAAGACTGAAAAGTTGAAGGGCAAAAATGAACATCTGGAAGCAATGTGCCAGGCTTACAAAGATAAGGTAGTGTACATTAATTTTTAATTATGTGCTTTCTATTACTTTGATTTCAGCAGCAATATACATGTTTCAGGCTGCAGCTTCCCTGTGATGGACAACACTGACTACTTCTGACATTATAGTATTTTCCACACTGATTGTGGCGTTGAAAATGTCTCAGCCTATTCAGGAACTGAAATTTGTCACATGTACAGTGCTACATCATGCCCCTGCCTTCTAGATATTTGGGTTTTGGAATTTTAATCTTGCAGAAGTCATGGGGTCACTGTGAAACTGATGATATGGATCATAAATCTGCTGTTATGGAAGTTTATAATAAATATCGACATTTTTAAACACTGAATTGAATATTAGAAATTAACATTGCATAAGTACGTGTTTTGATCGAATAGCAGGACATGTGTCTGGTTATTGGCTTGCCTGTTTTCTAGCATGAGTATTATAGGGGATGGCTGGTAGCATGGTTGCTATATCCATTCTATTTTAGGTTGTTCAGCATTTTGCGCTTCTCTAAAGTGTGTGGAAAGAGGCTGTCATGTTTATTTCTGTGTATCCAATTCTACAGTGAGATTTTGGTATAAAAAATTTGTGAAGGTAACAAAATGATATTTGTTATAATAAAACTTCATTACACTGAAACACGTTAAAAATCTCAGAATGACAGTTACATGTAAAAAACAAGACAGGCTCACCCTATCTACTTTGTAAAAAAGTCTTTAATTTTTTTCTGTGTTGCCCATTTCAGTGGTGATACCTTGGCTTCTGGGTTGTGGTTGATACAGAGAAAGGGGTTTTATCTTGGTATATTATTCATGGGATTTTCCCAATGAAACGCCATGGCTGTGACCATGTCTAGATTGTTGCAGTTCTCAATAATGTGCGTATCTTTATGATCCGTTGTAACTCTTTGCATTTTCCTGTCTCTTCTCTGACACATGAAGCAGTGGATTTCCTGAAGTGTGCATCATATTGTTCAGTTTTACAAATGTTGTTATATTGATTACATTTTTCCTAAGCAGGATGAATTTTTATTTTGTTAAACTGAAATTTTCATTAAATGGTGTTCATTCAAGTTAAACATTTTTATGTGTGGATATGTAGTAAATTGGCGGGACCAGAAGAAAAATGTTGTACTGAAATTTTGCTCTTGCGGTGGGTAAACAGTCTATCTTAATCCAATGTATACTTCAGAATTTTCATTGGAATGCATCTTCATTCATGACATGGGAGTCTGGAAAAATAAGGTTCACATTACAAAAGTTCATGTTACAGACACATTTTCAAGAATATTCCCTCCATTATGCAGGATGTGCTGTACTAACTTTTGTAATGGAATTGAAGTTTTATGAACACCATTGTCTCAGTCTGTCATTGAATAAAATGTTGAACCAATTCACACTGCCTCGTACTGTACTTAAAAATCTGATATACATTTGTATAGTCAGCTTTCACTTTCTTGTGTTCCTGCATGTTTCCGTTCTAAGAAATTTCTCGACTGAAATTCAGTATACATTTTTTGTTTCCTATTCAAGTTGCATGTTGAACTCACCTTAACCCCCTCCTCTATCCCATCAGACCAAAGTAAGCTGTAGTAGTCTGGATATGTATGGTAAAGTTAAAGAAGAGAAATTAATATCATTAATTTGACATCATGTTTTGGGGGGCACCTTGAAACTGGAAATGTTCAGCATAATTACTGTTTCCTGTTCCTGGCTTGGTTTCTTCTGTGACTGATTATGTGTAACATAAGACTTTTGTGGGGTGGGGGGGAATGCATACATACATTTAATAGATGTATTTACGTAGAATCAGTCACAAACTGTCAGACATTACGTTCTGTAATTTTTTTGTATTTTCAGTGCTTGGGTACAGTAGTGTCTGCTGTGCTATCTTGTTTTCTGTTTCTGAGCGTGTCTTCACTGAATTTGTTTCAGATTGGGAGTTACGAAAATAAGGTAGGCACCCTGGAGTCACAAGTATGTGAAATTGGAGACAAATTGCTACCGACAGAGAGAGAGAAGAAGAAGCTCGAAGAAGAACTTTCAAAACAAGAGATGTTTTTACAATCTATTGGCAAACAGGTTAAAAACAGCATTTAAATTTTTATCGTAATATATAATATTGTTAATATTTCATGCTTTAAGATATGGTACAGGAATTGCTAATTGAAACTTCCATAAATTAATTAACTCTTAATGCAGTGAACACTTGCTCAATGTAATAAACATGGAGGTATTGTCATTTATTATCCTGCCATCCATAGAGTATTATCTGCATAGATTTGCCGTGAAAATGTCATACATCTATCAAATTACTCAAGGAAGGGTATGTACAAGTTCATGTGGGTTTGATGACAAAAGTGCACAGAGATATACCATAACAAAATAATGTAAAGTAATGCGGTATAGTTCTTGCTCCTCCTTATCAACATCACAACAAGAAATTAGCACATGACCAATTTTTTTGTTATTCGTACTGTACATATTCTTACACTCAACACATCAACCAACTTATGCACTTAATAAAATACATTCAGAAGCAAGTACAGTGAAACTTGCTTAAGAAAAACCCAGTTAAGAAAATTTCCCTCCTAAGAAGTCAGGATAAAAAAGCACCAAAATTCACCCATTTGATTAACATTACAGGTTACCCTTTCAATACCTCCCCGCATAAGAAAATTTCCTGCCTAAGAAGTAACAAATTTCATGAAGACAAAATTTTTTACCCGTATAAAACATTTTCTGTTTCAAAATCTTAAGGAATTTTCCCAAGTTTCCATTCGTTCTGTTTCCAAAACGCAGCATTCAAATGGCGCACGGTCAAGGTCACTTCCGCCACACTTCACACAGCAGAATGGCGCAAATTCACAGCTGTCGCGGAGGTGTCATATTTCTTCCACAATGCAGAGACTGCTGTGAGTCACTCCCCACTACTCGGTCTTGTGTCACAGCAACCGAAAAATGGTATCAGGTGGCTGAAAGCCGGTCCGAGCTGTTTTGTGACCTGCTTGAGCCTGCATTTGCCAACAGCCTGGGACCTGGTGGAAGCTAAGGCAGCCAATAACATTTGGAGAAGTTTATGTATAATTTATTTCAATTTTAATCAGTGTGTGGTCTACAATGGTGTACTTCACATTCCTGTAAGACATATATATATATATATGTATATCTATTTGGCATATTTTACCGAACTGTTCGGATTGTTCCAAAAATTTATGTATAGTTTTACCATTCCATTCCATTCTTTCAAACTGGCCACTAAGTTTAAGTCTTCTGCCATACCTAAGCTTATTTTCAGAAGTAACTGTTCTAATTGCACTCATCTGGCCCTCTATTTTTGGTCGAAGTCACACGCTGACGAATATTATGCCTAGCATTGCTGTTTCGACTCATGGGTAGCCATTTTTGTGACATGCACAGGTACTGTTCTATTCCAACCACTAAATAGAGCTCTTACTGCAGCACATATCACACCACTTCACGCTTCGGTTGCAAAAAATTCCTATTCACCCATGCCTTGCAAACATCATGCACTTGGGTTTTATGGCCTGTATCTAATAGTGTGCTGTCGGATAGTGTGTAACAGAATTCTAGAAAATGAAAGTTGCAGCTACAGAAATACTATATTTAACTTATAAGGAACATCACTGAATGATTAATTTACTATAATTAAGGTATACTGGGCTACTGGACAAAGAAAATTGTGCACTTGTTTCTATACTGAATTTGCTGATGAGGCAATAGCAGCAATATATATATGTGTGTGTGTGTGTGTGTGTGTGTGTGTGTGTGTGTGTGTGTGTGTACATATATACATACACAGTGAAACCCTGTTAAGAAGTTCTTGAAAATTCCAAGAAAATCCCACTTCTTAAGCGGGAAATTTCTTAAAAGGGTGGGATTGAAAAGTTCTATTTTTTAAATTTTTTGGTGAACTTATTACATATGTATGCTGAATTTGTACACTTTGCAGGCACATTCTCACTTGTATCTGACCATTTAACCATTTTGTCTGTAACCTTTCATTCACAGTTTTATTTACGCCTTTAACTCTACTTTCACTGACTGTTCATTCACAAGTTCATGTTTTGTTCCAGATGTTTACTTTTGCTTGAAATATGTGTCAAGTGTGGTTTGTCTTGCTCTTTTTTCAAAAACATTTGCAGTATACATCTTCAGATTCCATAGGCTTTGAACTACATGTTCTGGGACATCTGCGTTGCTTTGCAGAAAATGTTCATACTTTCCCAAGTGCTCCACGGCCTCAGAACATGTGGGAACAAATGGACAGTCATAAGCCACTGGACCGTCCATTTCAAGTTCATCTGTGTTGGAACTGACATTATCACATAGCTGGTCTCTACTGAACTCCGCATGTGATGGAAAGACATCACCTGCTTGCACAAACTTTTCAAAAGTGGACCTGATATTTAGTTTCTCCTGGAGTTTAGGCCATTCATCACAGCTTACTTTGTCATCACCATCTTCATTTTGTATTGCAGGTTCTGCATTTGTGATGAATCATGCCTTCCTAAAGCAGTTGGCAATAATATCTTTTCCAACCAAATTCCAGGCCATAGCAAGCATGGACACTGCATCAAGCAAAGACATTTTGTAGCTATCTTTATTGGAGTTAAGTCTTTGCAGCAATCTCAGAACAAAGCTTCTACGGAACTTCTGTTTTAGGGCCTTGACGACACCCTGCTCCATAGGTTGCAACACTGATGTCGTGTTTGCAGGAAAGAACTCCACTTGCACATTTTTATAGTTCCTTACATCTTTTGGGTGAGCGGGATAGTGGTGTACAAATAGGAGTCTTTTTCTGCTCTTTGATGCCATTCTCTTTTCAAGAGACACCAGAAATTCTTGGAAGATCTCATATGTCATACAGGCAGTCTTGTTGTGATGGTAGGTGCATGGCAAAAGCCTTGTGTTCCTGAAACATCGTGGCTGTTTTGATTTTCCTATTACAGGGAGTGGCAATTTCTCTGTGCCATCCAAGTTCACACATGCAAGAACAGTGATCCTTTCTTTATTAACCTTTATGCCTTTGCAGCTTGCTCCTTTGAATGTGTATGTTTTGTCAGGCAGCATATTGTAGAACAGGCCAAATTCATCAGAATTGAAGATGTCCTTGGGAGAATACTTAGCCATGAGATGCAGAAGAGTTGTGTCTTTCCAGGCTGCCACTTCTTCTGGATTTACACTGTTTGCGTCACCACAAACTTTTCTGTACACAATACCAGAACGTTTTTGAAACCTGTCTATCTAACCATTGGATTGTCTGAAGTCAATATTCAATTTCATTGCAATTTCTTCTGCCTTTCTTTTAAGAATGGGTCCATCAACTGTTTTTGTCAGAACCACTCCATAAGAATTGTTGCCACCTTTTCATATTTTGCTGTTTTTATTTTCTTTCTATTCAGTTGTTCCGTTACTGACTGTTTAAGAATTTTGTTTCCGTTGGACATGACTGTGTGAACTCTTGTCACAGGAATGCCTAGTTCTTCAGCAATTTTGCTACGAGGTGCATTTGGAGTGCCATGCACTTTGCTTATGATGTTCAGCTTTTCAGATATTGATAGTGGCTTGCGTTTTATACCCATTGTTGATGTTGTCATGATCAAGGGAGGCCTAAGGAGAACAACAAGGAGGGTTCGCTATTAGGAGGACCATGAGGGATGGTCAGTAGTTCCAGTGACTTTCACTAACTCTGCAGTGTCTTGAATTTATTTTCTGGAATTGCTGATGTAACTTATCTGCACGCAGTCACCACAGATGTTTCACAATCACACAACACAACAATGCCTTTATATTACTGCCGATAAATTACGTTTAAACATGCTGTTGCAATCAATCACCCACTTATTTTGCGTCAAACCGCTGTCAGCCAGCAACTCTTCAAACCTTATTGGCTGCCGTAGTTTCCACGAAGTCCCAGGCTGTTGAAGCGGCAAAATGTTGCCAAACACAGGCTCATACAGGTCATGAAACACCTAGGATTGGCTTCCGGCCACGCGATACAATTTTTCGTTTGTCATGACAAGAGACTGAGTAGTGTGGGAGTGACTCACAGCAGTCCCTGCAGCATGGAAGAAATATGACACCTCCGCGACGGCCGTGAGGTTGCGTCATTCTGCTGTGTGAAATGTGGCGTAAGTGACCTTGACCGCACACCATTTGAATGCTGCATTTTGGAAACAGAACAAATGGAAACTTGGGGGGTATTCCTTAAGATTTTGAAACAGAAAATGTATTAAACGGGTAAAAAGATTGTTTCGTCGTGAAATTTGTTACTTCTTAGGTGGTAAATTTTCTTATGCGGGGATGTAATAAAAGGGTAGCCTGTAATCTGAATCAAATGGGAGAATTTTGGTGCTTTTTTATCCTGGCTTCTTAGGCGGGAAATTTTCTGAACGGGGGATGTCTTAAGCGAGTTGCACTGTATTAATACTTCATGTATGTCTTATATCAGATCCACCCTTTTAGTGCTGAAGTAATATGTTGCCTCTTCTTTATGTTTTGTTTTACTCATTTTTGCTGCTGTAGTCAGGAATTTGTTGGTGCTGTTCTAAGCAGGGATATGAGAATTTACTCCTTTCTTACAATCTTGAAGTTTTCTTAATGTATATTACTTTCTTGTTACAGGATGATTTCTTAGAAAGGCATGAAACTTCAAGGTAAATAATTGCTTCTTGTTGTTAGTTTAAATGTTTGTGACTTTCATTACATTTGCTGTTAACAGTATTGCAGTGAAGTGTGTCATTATACTTCTTAGTAAAGACTTAATGACTCTGGTGTTACAACATATATCATGAAAATTGCAGGCCATCCAGGTGCACTCCAGACCAAAAGCTGAGCATATGGCTGAGACACAATCATATTTTCAAACACGCTTATCTAACTTATTGTTAACATGAGGGGGTACTTCTCCACCCATATGAAGAAATGGAAATTTTGTAACTTACATGTACAGTTTATTTCAGACTCTTAGCCTTTCTGCACAGTCTGATCCCCTCAAACTGCCTGTACTTCAGGAGATTTATTCATGATTCAGCTTATACATTTGAGGTAGTCTTAGAGGGTTGAATGATAGGCTGTTGAGTCATCACATAAATAAACAAGACTTGAATTATTCTTATTATTGCTCTTGCTGCTGCTGTTATTATCATCCTTATTGAGGGAAACTTTAAATGTTTCATCCACAGCAGTAAACATTATAGAAGTGACAACATGTTAAATAAGAGTCCACAGGACATGGTCTTTTCTAAAGTCATACCATAGGGTGACTGGTATTCTGTTCTTCCATGTCCATAATTTCATGCAACTTGTCCCCATTACTGGTAAGTGGTAATTATTTCTCTTGTTGCTTCTGCTGGCTTTCTTACTGTTGTCATGTACTTCAGTAAGTGAACTGAATTGGATTCATGTATAGCCATATGCAGTACACATTGTATATACTGTAGTCCAGATGTTTCAAAATATGTAGATCTTATATAATATTAATATATATGAAATGTGGAGAAATTAATTTGGTATGTACTGCAGTAAAACATGTCTGAAACATAATATTAGGAATTCAAATAGTTATCTGCTTTAGCTTATTTTACATTTCATATAGGTGACTACCACGTCTTTGGTTCCTCGGACAAAGAAAATATTCGCCTCTAATATAAATGCTCATTAAGACCTCCTGTCTGCGTTCTTCCCTCAGACTCAGATTCCAAGTTTTACACCCACGCTAAAGAAAAGGTAAAATTATGATTTGTACATTTTCTACCAATTGGATGTATGTAAATGTACAACTGATTAATTTTATTTCAGGAATTTAGAAAGGAGAAGAAAACTTGCTGGTTCTTGCAGAGAGGTGCATACATTGCATATAATAGATGAATCTGTTACCTTTGTTAGACGGAGAAAGCATATATGTCGATCTCTTCCTTCAGGCATGGGTATGTATATAATACGAAAATTATTTTTCTGACATAATATTTGGAACACAAGCAAGGCATTACATGCATATAAAGCATCATTCTACCATTGCTGTTAAGTGTGTATAGGATGTGTACTGGCAAAAACCCCGTGTTACCAGTTACATCCCAAGATTTAAATGAAACTCAACTACTCAATTTGAAATTTGTACAGTATACCTGTGAGCAACCAACATGCTGTGCTTAGTTAGTAGCACCTTGTTCACCTCTTGTGACAAATGACAAACATTAACACACGGGGGCTGAGTGATGGGTTTAGTTGGCAGGCAGTGTGATGCTCAAAATGGTGAAGGCCAATTTAAAATGGCACCAAGAATGTGCTGATTATGGAATGTTCATGTACAGTGCTGTTGTGTGTATACTTACCTACAGCTGGTGTGCTGCGCGCAGCAGAGTTAAACACAGTTTTCTCCTGGGCTCCTAAAATAGATCTTGCAAGAGGTTTGTATGACTGCCTCCTGGGTTTGCTGGTGTGGCCGGTTTCTCAGGACTTTCTATGCTTATCACTGGCACTGAATTCCAATCTTGGGCAAATATGAAGGCATTATATAGAATCAAGTACCCTTGTGTACGAGAATATGGAGGTTTGTAGCTATAGGGCAGTTCCTGGGACATACCTTGGAACTTCTTAGGGGCAGTCTTAGAGGGGTCCTGGGGGAGTGAATTACAACGTGCAGCCCTCAATCCCATTGTGCTATGTGGACACAGCATCAAGGCACAATAGCTTCCAACAGCATTTACAACCTCGCTGATGTATTTGTTTTCATTCACACCTCACAAGTAGACAGTAACTTGAAAACATTACAGCACACAAGGAAGTAAAGTATAAATATGGAGTTTCAACCATGGCATATGTGTCAGTATTATTGCATTCATAAGATTTCCACCTCAATTACAAACAAAATGTAACATTATCAGTGAAATAATAAGGAATATTGATGCTGGTGTATGATGTCACTCTCATGATGTCATATACCACTTAATAGCACAGACTTCAGCTGCATGACAGTATTTGGTTTTCATTTGACTGATTTAGAAAAGCACACAACAGTGCATGCATTTAGAAAGGTCAGTTAAATTGATCCACATTTCGAGGTGAGAGAAAAACAAAGAACCAGTTTCTCTGAACTCTTTTGTACACTAGCTGGAGGCCAGCTTCTTTATCTTCTAGAATAAAGCAGCTGGATTACAATTTCTTCACGTGTGTTTGAGAGAGAACAGCATGAGTGTGAGGGTGCATAATGTAGTAAGAGGTAGGCACTTCAGGTTGTCTAATGATTACATTAAGAACAATAATGCTCGGAACTCCAGTCAGAGGTGTTAATTAATTCATAAAGAGCCTGCTGAATTTTGCTTTGTGAAATTTGAAGAAAAACTCTTAAGAATTTTTTTTATAAGTGTGTGCATGAAAAAAAATGGATCATCTAATTTAAATTCCAGTCTTCTGATGCCAAAGGGTCAAAAGCTGAACAAAGCATCGCAAGATACATATATAGTGAAACTCGCTTAAGAAAACCTGGTTAAGAAAATTTCCCGCCTAAGAAGTCAGGATAAAAAAGCACCAAACTTCTCCCATTTGATTAACATTACAGGTCCTACCCTTTTAAGAAATTTCCCACTTAAGAAGTAGGATTTTCTTGGAAAAACAAAATTTTCTTAACAGGGTTTCACTGTATATAGTGTATCTATAGCCAATAAAATACATGCACATTGGAAGGCACAGCATGCAGAAGTCATTTGGTGTTAACGGTTTTGACACCGAGTGTCTCTTTAGACATTAGATTGTGTGCGGTTCAAAATGCCAAAGGTTTCCTATAGACATCGGCCATTTATTGCGTTTCTTGTACAGATGTAAGGTATATCCCCCCCCTCCTTCCAGCGGCGCTCACGATGGTGGCTGTCTCCCACATAGTGGGTAGGGAGAATGCTTATTCAGCATGTTCTGTCCACAAACCGTAACCCCTCTTGGAGCCAAGAAACAGTTTTGGTTACATTTGTACACCACAGTCTGCTTCCTTGTTGGTTTGCGTAGGTTCTGACTGTGTATGGAGGCATTGTAGTGCCCCTGACCCCGTCACATGTTCAGTTGCATATTGATCAGAAGGAACCTACAAAAGAATGGGGAAAGCAAAAATCGAGGTTGAAGGTAGAGGAGAGTGTCTTGACATGCCTTGGTGTCAACCTAGGGTACTGAGAAGGATGCTGGGAAAGTGAAGTGTAAAACACAGCCCTCAATGCTGCTATAACATTTCCTGGGTCCAGCACTGTTTCGCAGTAAGCTTGGCACAGCATTCACATGATATCTTTGCGGGATAATTTTTTCCACAGTCATACATAAGGAAGCGCAATATAACGTAGTTTCAACCATGGTGTTAGTTGTGAAGATAAGGTTTCCACAGAAGACCTCACAGTGTGGAAAGGGAAGATGAGGGGGAATACCTACAGAATACTGAAATTTATTGTGTATTCTTGTGGACTGGATTTTTTTTCATAGGTAAGACAGTATCCCTGTTATGAGATCTTGGAGTGATACTGCTAATAATTATAAATAGGCCCTGATTATTGAGTTGCATGGGGAACCAACCAGTTATCCACATTGCGGCATCATATCTAAAAAAGGGGGAAACTGTGTGAAACCGTAAAGGAAGTATTGGCTGCTGACATTGAATCAAGCGAATATAGTGAACAAAATAATGAAGAATACAATGAACTACTGCAAAGACAATGATTACAAATGCTGCAAGTAAACAAACAAGAAGAAGAAGAAGAACCACAACAGGAATAAAATGGCAAATACAAAAACAAGCTGGATAACAAGCAAAAGTAGGCAAATCATAACCTGGAACCACTGTTGGAGGTGTATCAATCTGGAGACTTCTTTAAGGGAGAAGTAATAATGTTACTGACCTTACCCAACCTCCCAAAGGACTGAGAAAGAATAAAGCACAAAATACAGAGAAGAATGTGTGTTTGTGTGTGTGAAGAAATTACTAAATCATCTAATTTAGATCGGTGTCATCACACTCTACACAAGGCACTTTGGTACCAAAATGTTAATGTTCCTGTAAGGTTTAACTTTGAGATATGAGGTCATGATAGCAATAGATATGAAGGTTACTGTCTTCTGGGATGTCACGATATGTAGTCTAATAGAAAGGTATTAACATTTTGGAGGAACCTGTTACTGCTGCAGTGAAGACAGAGGCAGCAGTTTCCATTGAATTGATCCATTTCTACCAAACTACACAGCACTATGTCCCAGAACACAGTACGCTTCAGATTTAAATTTGATCAGCTGTGCTATATGTATAAACGTGAGGAGGTACTGTAGTTTCAAGTCAGAATTATGAAGTTAACGTTTGATGTTACAAATATATGGAATAAATGTTGATAAATTTTTGTAATTGTAAAGCTGGCAAACATGTGTGACTGCTTCCAGGTGCTATGTTTGCCCCTGAGGATGAAGATGGTGAAGTTTTTAACATGAGAGATTTGGCTGATTTGAAAGCAGGACGCTGTGTACCTGAAGACCACAAAGGCCGTATAAGTGAGTTACAATACCGTAACTCCTTGTGTCCTCCACATCTGAAGTCATCTTATCCAGCAGAGACCCAATTCCATGATCCAAGAGAATACAGGGATGAAGATCTCAAGGTGCTTTCCAAAAGAACAGCTAAGCTATCTCAGTAATTTTAGAGTAATACTGTGCTGAGACTATGCGGTTGCATGGTTGGTTGAGGCACTGCACTACAAGCCAGAAGGTCACGGGTTAGATATCTGATTGCGTCTTTGGAATTTTTCATTGACTTAATCCTTCCAGCTGCACTGTAGCCCTGGGGTCCACTCAGCCTGTAACAGAAATGAGTACCAGGAGTATCTCCGGAGGTATAAGGCAGCCAGTGCATAGGGCTGACAACCTTTCCACCTTCCTGTGCTGATGGTCTAGAAATTCTGGGAGCCTTAACTTCTGAGAGCCCTCAGAGCCTGTCCAGGCCTGTATACAGACGGCATTACCTTTAGTGTGCTGAGAAGGAATTTTAAGGAATTGTTGTTTCTACAGCAGATAGTGTATTATTGAACCTAAATTATTTCTTGAGTCAGTTTTTTTATGAATTATTTAACTTTGAAATTGTTGTCATATGATGATGATGATGATTATTATTATAATCATAATCATCATCATCATCATCATCATTTATTAGCATGCTAGTTGAAGAGTGCATTGGCCAATTATAAAACAAACACAAAATAAATACAGCACAAATTACTAAACATGCACAAATAATGTAACAAAGCAGTAAGAAAGGTAGATTGATGTCTGTCTAAGTGGTGTTGCTTAAGCATTAAGTTGCATGAAACAGTAATATAAAGTACATTACAGGTTACCTGACTTACATGGAACATGAGTCTGCAAACTACTAGCATAAGATCTGTTTAGGAGTTCTGATTTTCGTACCAAAAAATATCTACATTATGGCATACCAAATTTGCAGCTGTTACACATGCAGCCAAAGGGTGTTTGTTGCATGACACACAAAACACTGAACTTTGTAATATTATGAGATGGAGTTCAAACCGATAGTGTCAAAGAGGGAAGGGTAGAAGTCATTCCCAAGAAAAAATGTGTGAAAAGACATCAGGGTGATTTTTTTTCTCTTGTGAAGTGTGTAACTTTAGAAGCTGAGGTGCGTAAATGCAGCTCTAAGGGATATAAGAGAAGATGACTATTTGGTTCTGACCAAATACATGCTGGCATGAAAAGTGTAGGAATTGCAGGATTCTGCTGTGAGAATGAGGCAATATGCAGTGCGTTTGCTAGGCTAAACAAGAACACAACAATAACGGCACAGTCTACTTAAAAAAAAAGTTTTTGTGTGGTTGTTTACAGGCAGGGTGTAACATTTGTTGAATAATGTTGCATGTATGAGCTTTGAGATTCATGTAGCATTGAACATGAAAACTACACCAGTTGTCTTGGCTGCGACCTTGTAGTTTGTAGATACCACATTCTTCCCAATTCCCCCCCACCGAGATGCTTGCCTGTACTTCTCCATTGACAAAAGAGTCCCTCAGGGCCACCATCTGCATTTGACTCACTTCTGTCAGTGCCTGTACCATTTTAGCTGCACAGTTGACCCTTTCTCACAGAGAGAAATGGCAGGTTTCTCTCTAGCAAGCTGTAGGACATTTGTTTGTTAGTTTCTGGCCAGTGAAGAACCTAGTGTAGCTGGTAGGCAGGCCTGCTGTGTATGTGAGGTATGGAGAGCAGGGTGTTTGTTTTATGTCAGTCCACTGTCACTATCACTGTGCAAGATTTACTCATAGCCTTCCACTAAAAAATTCAACTTTTCACACACTGACAAATGACTGTACTCAGCAGCACATTTCAGCAGACCATTACTGTCATTGCTGCGTACCTCTATCTTTTGGGTTCCTTCAATAAATTTTAAGCTATTTTTAACTACTTTTAGATAAGGACTGCTGAGGGATTTAATACAATATGTGTAGTTAGTGGAAAGCAATCCAAGTTGAGGTATGTTTACCTGTTCAGAGCACTTGCTGACTTGCTTTGTAAACACAGGGAGCAATAGAGTCTTCCTGTTAAGCAGTGCAGAATTAAGTTGTCATGAGCCAATTGCAAATGCAGAAGAAATAAAATAATTTTATGTTATCCATTCCGTGCATTACAATCAGTAATCTACAATAATCAACCAAAAAGATACAAAAAAAAAGGTAAAGCAGTCCCATTGCAGGCCTGGACAGGCCCTTAGGGTTCCAGGAGGTTGAGGCTCCCAGATTTCTAGACAGTCGGCACATGAAGGTGGTAAGGTTGTCAGCCCTACGCACCGGCCGCGTTTACCCCCCAGGAAATATTCCTGGTACTCATTTCCGTTAGAGGCTGAGTAGACCCCAGGGCCATAGTGCGACCGACAGGATTATGTCAATGAAAAATTCCAGTGACACCATCGGGAATCGAACCCGCGACCTGCCGGTTTGTAGCGCAGTGCCTCAACCAACTGCGCCACCGCGGCCCCCAAAAAGATACAAAACGATGTCATTTACACATTCACAGTTATATTAAAACAGTGGTTGTGCTGTGTGTTTCTCACCTCGTAGGTTCATCGTCAGGGAGTGTATCAAATAGTTTTGTATAAAACGCACCTAACTATTTTTTAGGTGGTTGAAACTTGATCTCTTGTGCAAGGTGTAGAAGGAAGCAGAAGTGTACTGGAAGTATTCTGTGTAAAATGGTTAAGTACACGAAGCAGAATGGAAGGCCATTACATGGCATATAGAAAGCAGCAAGTGTATGTGATGGAGGTAGTCACATAATTATGAATGTGTCAGTGACAAATTGTGTGCATTTTACTGGTTGCTTATTGTAAATAAATGAATGTTTGGCTGTGTTATTAAAGTCTTAATGAACAACCAGTGTGATGTTTGGCCTGTAGTGTTCGGGCTGGCTGCAGTCTATGTGACCACAGAGTTAAAGTGCCAAGTCCCGTTGAGAGCCAGACCTCACAGTGGGACTGGTTCTATGGTCCACATACACTCTCATCTGTCCACATTGGTGTATGGGTTTGGATAAGTGGGGAGTGTAACCCTTTCACTGATAATCAGATTTGTATTTGTGCTGTTCTGTTCCAGGAGCAAGATGGTGGTGGCAGGGGTCGAGGAAGGGGAGGAAGAAATTAAAAATCATCCCCCTTAGTTTACTTCAATTATATACCACATTGTGTAACAGTTTTTATTTAAAAAAATTTCTGTACTAGAGGGTGAATTTTCTTCATTTTTTTTATTGTTTCTTCTAGCAGAAAAATGTGTATGGACTATGTGTGTAGCAGAAGGGTGTTCAGACCATTTGCGTATTTCCACATCTAACTAATGTTTTTTCCACTGTCACATTTGTATAAACATAAATTTGCCAGCTTAAATTCTTGCAGCTGTTTCTGTAATATGGTGTTTGCTCAAGGAAGTGTGGTTTGCCTCTGATGCCCCCACCCTACCCCCACCCAAAGTCAACACCTTTTTTTATGTATGTCATTCACTTGGCCCCATCTTCTCTTTGCTTTCTGAGTAACATGTTGCATGTGCTCATGTAGCGTTAATTTTTTTTGAAATGCTAACATCAGTTTTGAGGTTCTCGCTGCGGTGTAATCAAGGAGTATGGTTTTCTGGGACGTGACATGCTGCTGTTATGTAAGTGGATCCTGATGTTTTGAGGAACAGTTTGCCTTCCTTGTCAAGGGTTCAGAATTCCTTGGTCATGGACCTTAGACCCTTGATGATGAAGGCGACACATTCCTTTGAGGTGAGAACCACATACGGAGAGGTGCAGCATTACGTAATAGAAGACCAGAATGTTCGTGAATGCTAAGGTAATTGTACTGGGTCTTGTGTGTGGCACCGGGGAAACTTCATTTATTTAGACAATTCACTGCTTTAAGACTGGATTGTTCCGTCATGTTGAGGAAGAAATTAATGGGTTTTGCTTGAAGATGAATTGAAATTTATGCCCAAAGATTGTGGTTTGTGTTTGCACCTACAACTGTGCAGGGGCATAGCTAGTCGCTGCCATATTTGGGTTTTGCATTTCAAATTAAATTGGGTAGAGAACTTCTGTAGAGTGCTTTTGTATAAGGTCATTATTTTATCTGACAACTATCATTTGTTAGATCTGTCTGCCCCCTCACCCAGCTGCCCACACGTACAGTAGAGCTGGGGCAGGTAGTGACAAATGATGGTTGTCAGGTGCAGTAAGGATCATATACTTCCTGGAGCACTTCCTGGGAAAGAGGATCCTGTGTAATGTATGTACATGTTACATATGAGTCCGGAGGATCCAGAGCTGTTCATATAAAATATGGACATTGTTGAATTTCGTCTTGAATGCGTATAATTAATTTCCCAGAAATTTGGTTTACTGTGGTGTTGTGGAAAGTTTTTTTGCACACTTGAAGGACAAGCATGAACAGTGACGGAGGGGACCCCATCAAGCAGTGAACTGTTAGGTGTCACAGGTGTAGAAGCGCAACAGAACCCGTCTCTTTATTGATGTGTTACTGCTCCTTGTGTTTTACTGTTACCAGAGGTGAAGCAGATGGCTGGTTATTAGACATATATATGTATATAAACAGTCCCAAAAATGTTGTAACTTGTATCTCTGTGCATTTTTGATGATGCTGATGGATTACTGTTGCTTCTTCTTGTCAAGCGATCGGAACAGCAGTGCATACTCCAGAGGAATCAGCGTGTCATGAAGAACTGTTGTGTTGTGTAGGAGAAAAAAGAAACCTTAGTGCACTCTTTTCTGTTAACTGGAATATCGTTTGGTAAGAAGCCAACGATTGCAACAGTAAACAAGACAGTTTACAACCCAAAAAATGTAATTCAAGAAAACTTTTTTAATACAACATAAGAAGAGTTACTCTGCATAATGACACTACTACAAGAAGAAACAGTTTACAAATGTGTAGTGATATCTTGTTTCAGAACTTCTTTTCTATCTCACATATTTTCCACAATATACTTCACAGCTGTGTTTATTTAATGTTCTTTGTTTTCTTTGGGAGTTTGGACTGTTTAAAAAGAAAATATTATTAGTGAAAGAAAATGAAACATGGAAAAAATGAACATTTCTGGACTCTGAATAGAAGTAAGACTGCAGTGAAAATTAATTAAAATAATTTTTAAGGGAGTAAGTAAGTTGAAGGAGAGGAAGTTAACAATAGTGCTGAACAAACTGGACACCAACATTTCTTTGAGAAAAGTAATAAATCACTTTTCTGAAAACTTATAACACTGTTAACTTTGAAATGGACAACAATCAATTGGTAGTGGACCTTCAGTAAAGGAATGGTGTCTGGGCCATATTATGTCACGTGCTGATTGGTTTTTAGTGATGACAAATATGAAGAATCTGGAAAAAAAGGCTGCTAAAATGAAACTTTCAGCATTGGTACCAGTATTTAAAAAACCATAAAATTGTCAATACAATTGGAGTTTTTCATGTAAAATTGCCATTTGTTGGCTTAACTGTAGTACCTTGAGGCCAGGCTTCTGAGAATTATCTTGGGTGATTTTTGGGCATTCCTGAATGCCGCAAGTGTAGAAATTGTTACTACTGTGTCACTTGTGTATCATATGAACAATGATTGCGAGTTATGATATCTCTGTATAAGTGTGTTGTACAAAGCTTTGTCCATTTTTTAATCTGTTGCATCTGTTTTTTTTTATGCGAACTGTAGGCCTTGTGCCGTAATATTTATCAGTTCTGGTGTTCATCGCTTGTTGCATTATATAGTGAAAACAGGTACTGTGGTCTGAAATAGTAGGATTCTGGTGTTTAAAAGTTTTGGAGTCCAGAGGTACAAATTTAGTATTTTTTTAAGTGGTCAGTTATATTCTGTTCATTAGTAGATTTCCCAGGTGGAAACTTTTAAGTTACTTTGGAAAGTTGCTAGTACCTTCCTTGTTATAAATTTTTCTTTTAAAAAATGGACAAAGTTTAGGGAATCTGGCTAGTGGGAAAATATTGTTGATAGCTAAATAAAAGCATCAATTATGAAAGTCAGTTGACACAGGATGTTGTATCTTTTGTCCTTTTTTTTTTGGTGCCGCCCCCCCCCCCAGCCGAGAGACGTTCATCTCATGAAATGAGGGTAGAGATAAATTCATCCCTGTGCATGCCTTGAAGGCGTATGGGGGTGAGTAGAAGTATAACTGGCCTTACTCGTAACCTGGGCACTAGATGAAGTTGAGTGGTCAGTCTGATGCACTGGCCACTTAACCCCAGAGGAAAAACCACTGGTACACATGGAATGGGCTTGGTGGGCCCCACAGTTGGTATGGACATTTTGGAGAAGAGAAACAGCTCTTGCTCCTGCCGTGAGTGAAACTGTGGATCATACAGCCCGTACTGTAGTCACTATACAGACAGGTATCTTGGCTGCCATTCTCATAAAACAGTAATTCATAAGGTAAAAGTTGATATTTTCATTGCACCTTCACTAGATACTGCCTCAGTAATTCTCCCACACTGTGTTCTTTATGGGGTTGGCAGGTGGATCAAAGAACTTCGTACAGAATTACAGTTAGCTGTAAGAGAAGAGGATGTGTGAGAGACAGACATGTAAACTGGATTCATAGACTGAATGGATTGTGTAATGTGCTTTTGTGGTGACTGAATCACAACAACAAAAATGGGCAGTTGAATGTTACTGAGGGATTTGTTAATATGTACAGGTGTATTAAGTAGATGATACAGAATGTCAGCCAGTAGATGAGATGTCCATCTTAGAAGGTCTGTGTAAAACAGATTGAGTCATTTTCTTGACCCAGTTCTACTTATAAGTCTGATCCTTATGTTGTGCCATTATCAAGGCGAAATTCACATAACAATAGTGCACTAATGTCCAGAATGTACCATTTTGTGTCTCTTATATTACGTCTTAGTTATTCCTTCCCATGCAAGTTGTGATATGAGAAAACTAGATACATTGACCTGGTTGCTACACCATGGGTGCAGAGATTAACATTGGCACTGGTGAGATTTACCCACGGGTTTTGGGGCTTATACTATTTTGGACACCATGGTTAAGAAGAGTATGAGGGACTGTACAAATAGTTGCAGTGAATGTATTCCAGTTTTTGGCTTTCAAAGCAATGTAGTGGGGTATTTTTTCTCCTGGCATGTGGCAGCACATAACTGGATAATTGGTTCTTGACGTTTCAGGAAGATGTGGCCTCATATTCAAAATGCCCAAAATGCCCAAGAAGAATTCTTGGCATTTTAACCCTTGAAGCTGAGACTACCGTATCACAAAATATTGGAACCTATTACTCAATGACACAGTGCCACATCCCAGAAGAACAGAGAGCGTACTGAATCTATCTGTTCACCATTGCTTAACTGACGGAACTGTTATTGTTCAGTAAAGTGCACTTGACAGCCCCATTAGAGCTAAGCAAAGAGGACAAAGAACTGAGAACCCTTCAGGAATGCCTGCAGTAGAACTTTAAGAATTTCCAGTAACTCAAGTGAAACAGAAAATGATGGAGAGGGGACGTGCAAATCCTTCAGAATCCTAATTCAAAAACATGTTGGTTTAGTAATGTGGTGCTCTAGCAGTGAATAGAGAATAGAATATGCGTACGTTATGCCTCATCACTGCAATATAGAACAAAAATATAAAACATATCCTTGCATAAACTCCACTAAATTATTTGTGTGACTCATTTAGTAAGATCTGGGATTGAATGGAATGATAAAGTTTGGCTTGTTTCATAATTTTGTGGGAGAGCTTGGACAGAAATATAAATTGGCTGAGGGCAGTGACGGATCCTGGTGAATAAGATGGAAATTTCGGAATCCAAAGTAAGGCCCCACACAAAAGAAGCTACTGTATGCTCTTTGCCTAAGCCTAACCACGGAGAGAAACCATGGAATGGGAGACACGGCCATCTTTGCTGTCGCCATTTTGTAAAGTTAGTTTGAGCTGTGGACGGGAAAATGATGTAGACGTCGTTGTAAGCATTTTGTAATTTATAAATTAAGTTCTTGAGGTCCTGTAACATGTACAAAAGCATCAGAAAGTTCAGTAAGATCACTGAAATACATTTTGCAGGTAAGGTAGGAGTAGTTTCCCATTAAGATATATTTATAATCGCTCACTGATCTCAGGCGCGTCCCCTGACTAAAATTTTCTGCCGTAAAAGCGCTCGAAACAAGAGTACAAAACGTGTACGACAAGTTGTAGGGGTATTTCACTATGAACTGGTTTTCTTTAAAAAACTTGAGAAGGTTATGGCCAGTAGGTTAGACCACCAGTTAAGTATTAATGACGTTGGTCCTAGAACAGTCTGGCTTCAGGAAAGGGATAGGTCTACATGCTGAAAATCTGCTGAAAATGCTGCCTGACAAGGAGCAGTGCAGAATTTACACTGAGGGGAGGGGGGAGGCCGACCCTGAGGTTATATATATATATGTATATAATTATGTTTCATTTTAAATGATATGTTACAAAAATCGTGTCATAAATATAACCAACATTGTTGGTAACAGCATTTGTATACTTACCAATATAACTTCATGTTCCATGAGTCATTCACCCAGTTTAAATCTCTCAGCCTAATCATGTTGGTTTTTTAAGTTAATCTAATACTTCCTAAGTATTTTATTTGATCTTTCAAAATTCTAATGTACTAGTCACACGTGAATTTCAGTGGGTGATTTCGTCTGAAGGATAAATCAGATAAAACATTTGCTAGAATTGTGTCTGCATAATCGTTGTTTTTGTTTTTAAATTTAGATGTGGATAATGTGTGCTTGACAGACAATGTACTCAAATCTCATAAGCAGAACAGGCATGTTGGAGGAATTGTCTGCTAGCTGGGCAAGGTGTTTGACTGTGTAAATGATAAAATCTTGCTAGCTAACTCACATTTTTATGGCTTCTGAGGAA
>BLKM01007847.1:0-14378 GCA_013340265.1 Coptotermes formosanus | reverse complement strand
GGCGCCCTGATTTTGGAATTTAGAAAAAATCCAAAAGAAAATCAGACTGGCCAAACTTTCAACAAGCAACTCCTGAAGGCAATGCACCAATCTTCCTCACACTGCACCTACCTTTCAGCAGCCTGGATTACCCCTGCCTTTGTCTGGTGGCTACACATAGCGCACACACATCCTGTTTGCTTAGAAGCTGGAGACAAAGTCGCCTTGCTTCCAGATCGCCTTCCCAGGTTAGGTGTCTGTCACAAGACCACGTTATCCCAGTTTACATTAATACACTGCTCTAATTGGCTAAGGGGTATCACGCCACTCAAGCCCTGGACTATTCTGTTCAAACAAAGGAGGTTACATCACATTCACTCCCTGAAAAAGTTTTACTAGCCTAACCATAAACTACGCACAATTATTAAAGAAAACTCCAATCACTAGATACATGTTGCTCTTCTTTTGTGATTAATTAAAATTTAACATTAAAATGAATATAGTTAACATAATAGATATGTGGTGTCTCAGCATAGTCAGAGTGACATGGGATATTCAGGTGTTTGTATGTGTCAATTTTGTAGTTATCTGCATAGTCATTCAGATTTCCCAGAAGATTATAATCTTGAGTTCAGGCCAGTCTCGACTGTTGTGTACATTGCTTGTATCACAGTCTGGGGAAAGAGCAACATGTATAAAACAAAACAAAAAAAAATTTTAAAAATAGATCTCAATTTGGTAGAGCCCTTTTATGTGTTTTAATAAGTATTTGGCCTGATGATGACCCTGTAAATACTACAAATAAAGGTGTTCTCATGGCTTTTACTCGCTTAATTATAAGTCAAAAACTATTATACATGTAAGCTATTATGACCAGTATACACAAAACTACTGTGTTCGTACGGGTAACCATGTACTCTGGGAAAGTCATATTGCATGTACCCTAAGTCATGCACAAGCATCATAATAAGGGTGTTCTTTATTTATAGCTAGGAAAGAACTACTAAACACTGTAATATTCACAGGGATTTACAAATGCAGGCTCAGTTCACCGGCCAGAAAAAATTCTATACAGCAAACACTTCTCCGTCTGAGAAACCATGCCCAGCTACACCACTGTAAATGCCCTGCACCAGTCCATGTAGTGTCACATGAAGTTTAAGATGTAGAGTGTTGTCCCTTGTAATGTACTAAATATATAAAAAATAAAGCTTACTGTTCAGTATCTCTCGGTAAATAAAACAGGACAACAAGAGTCAATATGAATGAATAAACAAAAGATGCTTCACTTGCTACAAACAAGCAGATGAAGTCTTCCATCTGTGACTTATCACTCACCGCGTCTGTATGCTACGATGGGATCACCTTCAATGTGCTCCTTCATCTCATCCTTCCACAACATGATCTCACTCCTCAGTTCTTTTAGTCTGTCACGGATCAGCTCTATTGTTTTAGGTTTTGGTTTATCTCGCACGTACTCCCCTTTGGGATCAGGTTCCCAGAACAAAATCACATGCGATGTGTGAATTAAACCTGAAGTTGTACTGCATGTCACTGCTCTCAAGTGCCATAAGTTGTAAATTATTCTTGTGATCATGTTCATTCAGATGAACCTGGAACCAACAGCCAAAGATTTCATGTCACTAAACAAGTCACAACCTTCAGTCCACTGTAGCACAGACCTGAATATAATATTTCCAGTGGATGCAAACACTGATTGTGAATCAAATCTGCCTCATATACAAGGCAGCCTGGATAACTTTCTGCATGATAGACTTACAAGTCAGGCAGCCTTTTGTGTCCCCTATATTCCAGAGTAACACAAAGGCACAAGGATGTGCATAAAGTACGATGTATGTGTGTATTTTTGTTAGAAAAAATTGGTATGTCAACAACATCTGTATGTCACATCAATTTACAGAATATTAAGTGGGAATTTGTGCAGTTCAACTCAAAACTAGATTTAACTTTTTCAAAATCTTAAAATGAAATACACTAGTAGTAGTAGTAGCAGCAGCAGCAGCAGCAGCAGCAGCAGCAGCAGCAGCAGTAGTAGTAGTAGTAGTAGTAGTAGTAGTAGTAGTAGTAGGAGTAGGAGCAGTAGCAGCAGCAGCAGTATAAGTAGTTTATTAGACACTAGGAAACTGTCTTAGAATTTCTAACATTACAGATTTTGCTACCTTACATCTATTTAAGTACCCATAAACATTTACTAAAATATGTAAAAAATTTAAGCCCTAAATTGAGTAAAATGTATTATGTAATGTAGTCCCTTAAAGGCATAACAAATGTAAAATCTTGAGAAGTATGTCTTTCACAAATTTTCATTCACATTTAAGGTATGGCATACTTTTAGTAATATATGGAGAGTTGCTTCCTGCAGAGGGTTCTCTAAAATTAAACCTAAGTAGGTTGGAACAAAACTCAGATAGGCATGATAATAATATACGTAAAAGATCAGACCTTCAGCCTCTGTTTTGTAGAACTGACAGTTTTAAAAACTGTAATAATATGGAGATAAAAGTATAGAATATTTTGCTATGTCATTTAAAGAATTTAAAAAGTATACAACTTTCTACAAGGAAACTAAAATAGTTGTCGTTACAACAGACCTTCTTTCTTTAACCCTTTGAAGACGAAATGCATTCTGTCTAATATAAAGACTCAGGGCATACTGCGCAGTAAACACTCTCCACCTCAGTTTAAAAAACCAATCATTTGATGACGTGAGAGGTAAAAGTTGCAGATTGTTCCCAGATAAGTACAAAACACATAAACACAATGTGGGCACCATGGAGAATTGATAAAATTAAGCCTGGTAGTACGTAAAGTTACTGCTAGGCTTTAAAAGGTTAAAGCAAGCTATTTTTATAATGAAAAATGTAACTGTGTGTGACATGAGAACTTATTTTAAGAAATGGAACCTTTGTAAATCTATGAACTGATAATATGTTGACTCTTTGTGACATGAAATGTTAGCGGTGAGAGTGATGATTCATATGAACAATTGTATATCTAGATATTGTACTGATGTGCCTTATACAAATTTTGTCAAGACGGACAAACACAAATACAATACAATACAATACAATACAATACAATACAATACAATACAATATTCTAAAACCTTATCAGAACCACAATGTAATATTTTTCTTGGGCTCCAGTGCTTTTATTCTTTGTAGGCACATATACATTCTGACATTGCATATCTAGATTTCAGCAGCTTAATTTCTACACAAAACTGTCAAAAGCATTATTATCCCTATACCAACTTTTAATACAATTATTATTCATATAATGATTCTACAGCCATATCTGTATATTGGAAAATGTATATACAATCAGTAAATATGAGGTGACTATGTACATGTACATGTAACAATGCTTATAATAACTATTTCTCCACAGCTAGTATCAAGCATTGGTTACAATGACAAGCATATAAAAAATTTGCAAGTACAGAATTTCTTGGTTGACAAATTGATAACCATGTGAAATGGAAGAATCACATTGATCAAAACATTCCTAAATCACGTGGAGCATGTTAAGCAGTTGGATCTATATTTCACATCAACATTGACATTTATTTTGCCTGCTTGCGCTCTACAAGGAAATATGGAATAATTCTGTCAGGGAAGTTCATCTTACAATAAAAAAGATGTTTATTCTACACAAAACACTTACAAAAAATATGATTTGTGTGAACCCTATAAATTCATGTAGAAGTTTGTTTACATGACTGTAGGTTGTAGCTTTGTGTGTGAATACACATTTTCAGTGATCAACTACACTGTAAATAAACAAGAAACTCATCTAAAAAAAGTTAATCTGTACACTCCATTAATAAGGGAACAAGTACCATCTTCATAAACCAACTACCAACCTGTCATGTTTTAGGAAAAGAAGGCACTACGCAAGAATCAAAATATTGAACAGTTTGCCATGAAGACTCACAAGTCTGATAAATGAAAGTTTAAATTTAAAGTAACATTCAGAAGAGATTGAAATACACACATCTTCTACTTGGCTGATGAATTTCTGATAATGAAAGTGAATCATAATTTCAATTTTCAATGGTATATTATGATTTAATGTAACATGTGAATATCATATGTGACATACTACATTTTTATATTAAACTACACCTGTATATTCTGTATTTTTTTAAAAAATCTTCAGGTTCGCGTTATTCACACCCTTCTGATATGATGAAAAATTTGCTATTGGTCTGTGTGTTTCCACCTTCTTTCTTGTATTCATACTGTACACCGAAAAGCTAAAACTGAAATATTCTAAATTATGTGCCCAAAAACACATTACAGATAATATATATTGGGAAGGTAACTCAATATTTAAAGTATAATGATTACTGTACAAAATGGTATCACATTTTTTCCCTACATGTGTCATAATGTAACCATACCTGACCATACGTCTCATATTAATAGCACTTTATTAGCTGCAAAAACACCTAACTTTTGGGTTAGGTTTGTATCTTGGTTATTAAAAACAACGCAAAAGTGATTGCGTGAATTGTGGTGCGTGATTGCGAGATGGCGCAGAATTGTGCGGGGGAGTACGGCAACTGCGTGGTCAAGGATTAATCGTGTATTGCAACACACCACACGCCACTGGACTAGGCACCGTGGAAATTGCCGCAGAGACATCTATTGCCAATTGTTAATACCAGTAGCTCCATTCAGGGGCAGGTATTTCCAGCTTGCGACAGCAGGTGTTGGCGAAGCAGCGAGTCCCATGATCCACTGGGCCACGCCCTGAACCAATCACAAGCCGCTACTTCATTTGCGCCGCACTTATTTACCACCCGTGAGGAGGCATGTGCGAGTGTGGTCTTGCTTGTTTACCGCGCTGGACTTGTAATATAGTGCAGCCTGTATATTTCGTCGGTCGTGCGTCTTGTTTTGTTTATGGCGGTAAGTTTCCTTGTTATTGTGAAACGGGGGGGTTCTTGTTTATGCTTAACATCACCTACAACGTGTTATTGTTACGGGTTCCGTCGTACATATGCATGTCTTTTTGTGTTTCATGCAGGTGGAACTTGTGCAGCGCTGTGTGGCAGTAAGAGGCAGTGTTCCTTCACTTATTCATTCTTTATTCACATTCAAATGATCTACAGAGGGTTCCACATGGGACCATGGGCCATAGAAGTAAAAAATATTGAGAAATACAGTTGTGATAAAAATACAGCAGTCAAAAAAATCACATGAACTAGACAAGCACAACTACAAATATAGTATGGTCCCGCATATGAGACAACAGAAATATGTTGTGAATACAATAAAATGGAAAGATTTAAATATATTGTACAGTTGACACAATTAATGTAAATAAGTCTCATTTGTATTACAAAATAATTGCAATGATTCCATAGAAACTGAACTTGATACATATTAAGACATTAAAAAATCACATAAAATAATTAATGCAGAGAAATTCTATATAAACAGCCAAGATTTTAGGTACTGTTTGGCTTAATGTAGTCTTCCAGCATATAAAAATAATTTGAATAAAGAAAATTTTTCAAAACCAATTAAAGTTGTTTGCTATTGTGAGACAGATCTTTTATATAACAAAGAGGGCTGTTGAAAACCTGAATGCCCACATAGTAGGTACCTTTTTGATAAAGTGATAAATTAGGTGTATTAACCCTTTAAAGACGAAGCGTATCTGTTTTATATAAGGACTCAGTGCGTACCGCGCTGTAAACACTCTCCACTTCGGTTATAAAAACCAGTCTTTTAATGTTTTATAAGGCAAAAGTTGCTGTTTGTTCTGAGATCCATACAAAACACATAAACGCAATGTGGGCACCACGTAGAATTTTTTAGTGTTAAACCTGGTCGTATGTAAAGTTACCGCTAGGCTTTAAAAGGTTAAGATGCATATTAGAATTCAGTCTAGTACTGTACCACAAATGTTCAAATTTACCTGTAAAATATCCCTATTCATGATCATAAAACATAATAACGAGAAACTCTATTGAGAATGAAAAGGAAGAGTATTTAGTGATTTAAATAGATTTCTGCATGAACCTCTGTTCCTGATACTTGTAGTAATTCTAATTGTTTTGTTTTCAATCTAAATATATGAGTATTATATTGATAACTACTCCAAAAAATTATTGTATAATTTTTCATTCCATTTTAAAAGTTAAATTTCTTGCATATGTGTTGAATGTAATACATCATTTTGTTGTTATGCATATCATTGCATATATAAATGTTGTGTGTTTGATTACTTATGTATAAGAGTTTTTTTTTTCTGTTCTCAGTGGCCATTAGATACAGGAATGGCTATGCCCATGGGTTCATGTAGTGGCACAAGGAAAGGGGAGGGACACATTTTACGTTTCCCAGGAATCCAGTGCAGTATGTTGTCACAGTATAGAACAGATATGGATGACGTAAAATTGACCAAGCAGCGATAGTACATTACAGGTGCATTATGTTGGGATTGTAATATTCATTCCTTTACAGTGTGAAGTTATGGGCTGAGAAATTCGGTCTTCCATGCACCAAGGAGGATGTTAGGTTCCTTAAAGGTAAATTTTTATGCCAAGATCACTTCTTGCCAACCGACTTCACAACACATTAAGGAATACACCTGAACAGAGTGGCAGTTCCATGTGTCTGGGACTCAGCTTCACATTCCAACCCACAGCCTTCTCTACCCTCGTTATCAACCCCTTTCAATCCATTACCCTCAGAAGTAAGTCCTCAGGAGAATAACCAAGTCCTGCTACCCCAACCATTGCCCTCAGAATTAACTCCTGAGAAGAACAGCCTTCATATCCTGCCACCCCTGACAGCCTATAGCAAGTTGGCTCTGCCCTCAATCTCTGTGGAGGCACCTCTTTCCATCCATATAGACAGTTCCTCTACTTCATCCCAATTCTCTGTACCAAAACCTACACCAGCAGCAGCCAACATATTTGCTGTGTAAGACGCCTCCACTTCCCTTAGCTTAGATGCTTCTGATGGGGAATTAGGGTGCATCAATTGTTAAAATTCTTCCTCAAAGCCTAGAGCAAAGCATTCTCTGTTAAAGTAACTTAATCTGGCCAAAATGTCAGACTTGACACCAAGGAAACAAAAGCTTTATAATAGCATTCGAAGCAATGAAAGTGCACACTGTAAACTAAGAAAGAAATACAGAGCAAGGAAGATGAAGTATCTCTGTGATATGGACAGTGATCCATTGATGCAGGACTTTTCAAATTCTTTGAATGCAGAGGCAGTCAGGTTATTGGCAGCAGTTATTAGGAACAGTAAACACAAGCCACAGGGAAGGAGGTGGAATTTCAAAGACAATTTTGCTCAGTCTCTACTTCAGTGTAGCCCAAAATCCTATATCCTTCTCCGGACTCTATTCCCCCTTCCATCAGGACAAACCTTGCAATCTGTCCTCGGTACTGTTCAGTTTATGACAGGCATCAATTCCTATGTGTTTGATATGCTGTGCCACTATGCAGAAAATGTCTGACAAAGACCAGTACTGTTGTGTCTTGTTTGATGAAATGTCAGGTTTAATCAGAAACTTGACTGCATTGATGGTTTTGAGGATCTTGGAAGTCAGGGTACAACATGCAACATTACAAATCATGCTGTACTTTTCATGGTCCGTGGTCTGCATTGAAAGTGGAAGCAGCCAGTGGCATATTACCGCAGTCATGGAAGCACTAAGGCTGAGATACCTGTGCAAGTCTTGCATGAGGTTCTTGGCACATGTCAGAATGTCGGACTGCATGTTGTTGCCACTGTCTATGACATGGGTACCAGCATTGTTAAGGCCCTGAAACCATTGGGTGCCATCAGAAGAAAGCCATTCTTCAAGTTTCAAAATCAAGCAATTGTAACAATATAAAACCCTCCTCACCTCCTGAAGTGCACCCCTAACCTATTCCTGAAATACGATATGGAATTCAAGTCTAAGCACTTGGGCAGCCAGCTTCCTTCTATTGCTAAGTGGGAACACATTGTGAAGCTATACAAACACGACAGATGCAGGTTGATATGTATCCTGTATAAGCTGAGTGACACCATCTGTGCCCTGTTACTCAGCGTGCCATGAAAGTGAGCTTGGCTGCACAAGTCATGAGCCACATGGTAGCAGAAGGAATTTACAGTGTGGTGTCTGAAGGTAAGGAACAATGTCTTCATTCAGTTGTCATAAGAAGTAAAGTAACGTGTTCAAATGTAACCTATTTCTTTGTAGGAAAGTGTTATTTTTCACCTTGGCCAGCTGTGACAGTGGAACTGCCCTTATATTTGTGATTCATTTTTTTATGGCTGTTCAGCAGCGAGTACCTGCCTACGGCTCTGTTTGTTGGTGAAACTGATAAACTGATTGATAGCTTCAACAGTGTGAAGCATGCTACGCCAGGCAAGACATTGCGTTACCTGCTTAGTGACAGCAGTCCTCATATAGGTCACTGGACCACGGCAGGTATGGAAATAAAGAGCTGGATCTTCCTGAAGGATGGGAAACCTGCCTTCAAGAAACAGACTCCATCACAAAATGGGTGGCGCATTGATATCTGTGCTGCCAAGCTTGTGTCGAGAATGTTGAAAGGGGCAGGTTTTGACTATCTTGGAACCCAATGCCTGATTCAAGATCCCCTTGAAAAATCATTTGGTGTTATTGGTTTGCACTGTGGTTCAAACAATAACCGAACTGTGGGACAGTTTGTAGATGCCCTGAAGACTAGTATCATCAATGGACTTGCTTGTACAGGTCTGCATAATGCAAACTGTGAGGGTAATGACACTGAGCTGGCCAATCTACATTCCTTCCTCAAGGAATCTCATGGTTCTTCACCAAATCCATCCACAAGTCATGGCAGGGAGACCCTTCATGATGGTCTTAGTAGATCTTGTATTGCAGAGCAAGTACAGTGGGAGGCATGTGATGACATGAATCTCTTCTCAGTAGCATATGTCAGTGGTTTCATTGCCAGACAATAACTACGTGCTGTCAGGTGTGATGACTGCAAGACATGTCTCACATCCTCAGTGATGTCAACCAAAGCCTTCTTATATTTCATACAGTACAAGGATGAGGAACAGTCTCTAACCTATCCTGAAAAACTAGTAGAGACTGTAAGTTCTTCTGTAACTGTGCTGGAAGCTATGAGGGCAGAAGTTGCTCACTCATATTCAGTCGAAGAGAAAATTACAGCTGCCATCAAGAATACTATTGATTTTGGATGGTTTTGGTCTTCTGGTTGTTCACCAAGAGACAGTGGATGGTATTGTGAGAAGTATTACAAGAATATCTTATCCTTGGTGGTGCAAGTGGAGAAACAGATCATTGATGGAAGCAAGTAGGCAGAGGGCTACAAAAAGGAAGTTGAAAATTCTGTCTCACAAGTGAGTCAGTACAAGAGTAATGCCTCTTTTTTTTTTCATTTCTAACAGGTTTATTGTTTATTTAAGTTATTTATCTACCTACCCACCCACCAACCCACCCACCCACCTACCTACCTACCTGCCTATCTCAGCAAGTGATCTCCACTGTTGTACGTATGTAAATAAGCAAAATGTGTTGTTGCCTGTGCCAATTGTAATGGCTGTTAAGTGTGTATGTATAGAAATTATGTTTGAAAATGAAGTATGTCTCCAAGTTGTGATAACTGTGGGAATTACTATGGTCCTGCTCTGGGTTGTGGCACCTTGCACTGTGCTGTTTGCAGACAAATGTACTGCCTCACTGGTCAAGGACCAGTACTCTGCAGTCTATTCCCTTGCATCTTGAAATGTCTGGTTATGAAGAAGCACATAGTAAGATTTTGAAAGGGTGTGGAAGTAAGATTTTGAAAGGGTGTTGATGAATTGTCTAATATTTAAACAGTAACTTGTATGCATTTAAATATACAGTTAAAAATTTCAATATCAATGCCTGTGATCAAAAGAAAATTACTGTTGAAGATTTTCCTCTCCTACCTGTAATTAATTATGAATATTCAGTTTGGTTTCCATGATGTATATTTCACATAGTTTCAGTAAAGGGAAGTTTGATTGCTGTTATCCAACAGATAGGTAAGTTCCTCAGTCATGTCAAGAAGTTCATGTTTATACCATGGTTTGATACCAGTACAGACGTGAGGGGCAGAATAATGAAGGTTATATTGTGCATACTGTGCAGTCAGAACAATTGTGTATTGTGTTTACCAACAACCCACACTTATTTATGTCGCATTCATTGATGCATGTGTTTCTGTGCAAACTATCGCATCATCATCAGTGTTGTGTGTTGTATTATTTTCTTCCATTCTTTCCATGCTTTTCACTATTATAGTTCTTGCTGTTTATTGTTGTACTCGGTATGACTCCTTATGTGTATTGCTGTGTAAGTTCTGTAATTGTAATTCATTCATTTGTAAGATTTCTCTGTTCTGTTCTTACGTATCCTACTGTGGTTGTATTTATGTTGCAATCGTTAGCATCGAAATGCACGTGTCAGTGAAGGGCATATGTAAGGGTGCTGCTGAATGCAATATAACACAGATGGTTGACATAGTAGTTGATTTTGCTACAGACGCTTTGCTGGTGGTATGTTGGTATCGACTTCTGGCGGAGTTTCCTAGTGACGTGTCAGGGGCATGTAATGGTACCACGTATGATCACGTATATATGGCACTATAGTTTTGTGGGCCACATATATATAATTGAGTTTCTAATCTTGTGAATAATTTGTGCATCTGCATGAGATTTTTAGATCATCGATCCGTGTTTGCAGGTCGATTTGAGGGTGCTACACAGAGCTATTTATGTAAACAGGTGGATTTTCAAAAAAGGAATCTAAATCTTTTCCTGATATTGTGGTTCACAATTTTGATGGAAGTGATCTTCTATGCTGCTCCGTAGTACTTGGGTCATGTAAGTGAATATGGGGTGCAACCAATGGGCGCTGTTGTGTTGCGTAGGTGAGCCGTCACCGTGTGCTCATACAGGTACTGAGAGAACCCGAAACCTATGTCGCACTGGCGAGGCATTTTTCTTCTTTTACTCAACTTCCAAGTCTGGGATCGAGGTAGGCCTGTCTAGAATGTTTCTATTACCCACACAGGGTAATGGAAATGAACCTGGGAAAGACAACATTTGCTAACACGACCGCCCACAACGGACGGTGAGCCCCTACTCCCTTCGTATCCACACATGCGCAGTTCTCGGCACTCGGCCACGTATAAATTGGTTAGTCTGCGATGTACAGGTGGCATTCATGTACCAACTTTCCAATGTTTGGGTTCTGCAATTGTAGCAAAAGGTCCCGCACCCCGCCCGAATTTTACTTATCACGAGGATGCCGACATATCATGGATAACACACGTCGGTCCGAGTGTCTCACTGCATGAAATGCCTTCCGTGATGTTGGGCAAGTGTATCACGCGGTGTATCGTTACCGTGTGAGCCCCGTGACGACTTGAGCGACAAGAGGACCCTTGCCCGTGGAATACGTATACCGCAATACAGCGCTCGTGCCAATGCGTGGTGTAGCTTGATTTTAACGGTACGTACGTGTCTGCTCTTGCTGTGTTACAAAGGAAATTGACCACGTACGTGTCTATACATTGTGTATGGAACGATGGCGGTGTCATCATCTGCTAGATATATGAAATCATCAATATCAAATTCGTCAGGATGGAAAAGTTTAATAACGTTTACAGTTTTGTTATTGGCATGGATATCAGGATTTTCGTCCCGTTTGTTTGCAGTAATACGATTCGAAAGCATAATTCACGAATTCGACCCTTGGTAAGTAAATTTTGTCGGGGAGTTTTCCGGGTGTGTTGTCAGTAACAAATAACATTTAAGACGAAAGTGTATGCTGTCGGCACTGTGTAGTAAGCCTCATATATAGAAATTAAAGGAAGTGCAGCTGCTATTTGCAGTGGGTTATTTGCATGAAAGTGTTGACATAACTTCGATCCGTAGGAAAAGGTTAGACCGGATGTTTGTGTAAGGGACGACATTCAGGCTGTAGAATTTAATGCGACCGTGCTTCCATATTACCGATGCCCTGTGACACTAACTTATAAAATTGGTGGCCAGTCGTTGAAGCTGCGACACGTGGTAACCCCAGAGAAAATAGTACTGCATGTTATATTATTACAACCGTGCATTTTCATCATGGACTAACAAATACAAACTGCACTATTCGACAAGTTATTAAAAACTTGTATATGCCCCTACATATGTTTCGAGGAACAGGTTGTCATCTTTGGGGGATCATTCATTGGTGTAAGGTCCACTTGGGCATTCATATGTTAAAGTCACATTTGAGGTTGAACGCACTGGATCTTATGGCCGCTGTACACATGAATCCTTCTAATGGTTATTAAAATGTGTTAAAATCCCATTGAAAGTTAAACTCACTGGATTTTGCAAGCACTGTACACCAGTCCTTAAAATGGTTATTAAGATAAACACACAGTTAAAACGAAGAGATGCCACTTTTGCTTGTCTAATCTTTGTATGCAGAGTTCAGTTTGTAATCTCACTTGGAAGTCCCATATCTACATATGACAGTGATCGACTACATGAAGAACATCCAAGTGAAATTACAAACTGAAGTATACATACGAAGATTAGACAAGCAAAAGTGGCATCTCTTGGTTTTAAATATGTGTTTATTTTAATAACCATTTTAAGGACTAGTGCACACAGTGCTTGAAAAATCTAGTGAGTTTAAATTTTAATGTGATTTTAACATATTTTAATAATCATTCGAGGAATTTGTGTGCACAGTGGTTACAAGATCCAGTGAGTCCAACCTTAAATGTGATTTTAACATATGAATGCCTAAGTGGACCATACACAAATGAACGACCCCCTGAAGATAACAACCCACTCGTTGAAACATATGTAGGGATTTTTATAAATTTTTAATATAACTTTCCAATAGTGCATTAGTTGGTATTTTTTAGTCCATAGTGCTGTGTGTAAAGTTGTGTGAAGCCTTACGGAAAGAACAGTGCAACTTTGGTACAGTTTCGTTTTATTTTCGTGTTTGGGAAGGAACTATTTCCTGGTGAGGTACACTTTTTCTGATAAATATGTCGATCATTATTGGTGGTGGTTTTACTGTGGTTCTTCAGTTACTATAGATACGTGCTGGCTAGGTACTCTGAACTCTGGCATGAGTATTTGATTTTCAATACTAGATGAGCTGATCAGTTCATACACAGTTGGAGATGTACATAGAGAATTGGTGAGTTGATTTCAGTTTTATTTGCGATTTAACATAGTCATATTAATGGCCATTAGATGTCTTTTGGGACAAATGGGGTTGAAATATGTATTTTTACTCATACATAGACACATGGTGAGGTTTATGAAGCATTCAGTTTCAGTATGAAATTTGGTTACACTAATTCAGTATAGTCACCTTGGGTGGCTTTAGAGCCTGCTAAGTGAAATTAGAGTATTCATTCTGTGATATATTTGTTGGTAAATTCTTGTAGGGAAGTTTTGTCTGAAATAAGTGGCTCAAGGAATGACATCCCTGACTTATATGTAGGAGGTGCATGGTTCAAATCTTTGCCAGGACATTGACGGTCCTGAAGCATTTTCAAGGCTTGCCTCAGTCCCTTCAGGCAAATGCCATGATAATATCTCAGAATGTGGCATGGCTGTTTCCTCCTACATCCTTTCCAATTTACTCATCGCCCTACCATGTGACACTGTGTATTTTGATGCTTCTGACAGTATCTTTAGTAAACTATAAATGAAATATACAAAATATCAAGTTTTTCTGTGTGGCTGTTGTTTCTGATTTGTAAGGGAGTGCAAAACGTGCCTGTAAGACTGGTTTTTGTAAGACAGATTGGAGTTTACGTTATTCACTCCCAGATGCAGCAGTCTTTCTTTATGGTACTGGTATTGTCAGTGGAAGATGAAGTATGCCTGGGAGCTATATCCCTTCTGTTGTGACTGTCAGTGAGTCCCATGAATAAGGATAAAATATTTCTGAATATTGTTCTTGACTAATGTGTGTTGAGCCTCCACACTTGCATACATGCACAGAAGTTGAGTGTGTTCATATGTCTTCAGTGTAAACTTAATCATGTCTTATTTGTTATTTGTGGCAGCTGTACCTCCTGTTAGCGCTGTGCTATGTTAATGAGGAGTGCTGTTTATTTGTGTATTGTTTGGTGAAATAACATCATAATTTTTAAATGCATATTACATAGTTCTCTATCCAAACAAGATTCTTTGTTGTGTAGGACATTCTTTTTTTTTAACTATGTGCAAATGTTCACACTCTGCATAGTTGTCACTTAGCTTAGTAAAGAATCACAGTGGTGCTTAACAGTTTAGACTCTTTAGCCCATTACCAAATATTTCCTTTTCCCTTCATGTGTGCAAAGTAAGCAA
>BLKM01007841.1:0-13132 GCA_013340265.1 Coptotermes formosanus | reverse complement strand
AGTTACTGCCAAATGTCGCTTTACACTTCATGTCCTCTACTTGGATTCTTTTCATTATCAATATTCTGTAGTAAATTGTAATTTTTCTCAATCAAACTTGTGTGAGCCATACGTCCGAGTAACAACGGCAATTTCTCAATCGTACGACGCCTACGTTTTAGTGCAATACACAGCCTTACACTCATATAAATGCTATAAACGCGGAGGTTCGGTAGGCCCACTTTCGTTTGAAACCGTAAATGTCAATTACAGCAAATCGGTCCTCCAATGGGCATAAATCAACTGCCCCTGCAATCTCAGATAAATAAAAAAACGCATTTAAGTTAAATTGCTTGCATTCAAAGTTAACTGCACTAAATGTAAACAGACAACATGATTGCGAAAAACACTGGGGTGAGAGAATTTTAAATTCAATTTCAGGACGTCAGGGGATGAAAAGTGATTCCAAAGACCTACTTGTACACAGGCCAGCAGAATGACGACGCCAATACCAGGTGCACGTCACTTGTGTCGCACAGCAATAAAAATGTTGAGGTACAGATTAATTTATTTTTGTGTTCATTACGCACCTCGCCACGAACATGTCGGGTATGACAGATACAGTTCCACATAAAACTCAACTCCAGCACTAGGTGGAAGCGAGTTTTCAAGTTCTGACCACGGCGGAATTACCTCCGGGAAAAGTCTAAGGTACGCACCAAACGAATGGGTCGGCCCTACAGCAGATCTACACGTGGTGATGAAAAGGAAAACCTCTGTCCCCGCCGGAGACAGAACTCGGATCCTTCAGCATATAGCCCACTTACTGTACTGAGAATCCATACACTACAAACCTTGATCATGCGGTACCTCCTAAGGTTGCGTGCTTACCGGGCCGCTGCAGTGGCAACAGACTGCAAGCTTTTCTACTATTATTAGCACACGCCACGGAACTGTGGTTGAGAATACGCCTTTCCTGCCCCTTCCTTAACTGATATCTAGACCAAACGTGCAAGGATTTCGATGCGCTAAGCAAGAAAAATAATGTAACGTCCCACACTACATCAATTCCCTTTATACAGGTCCTTCTTTTCCGACACTTATGTCAAATGTATGTTCTTTAGTATTTTATTTATCAGCTTCAAATCCTTCATTCCACAATTGACTTCAACTACCGACAGTTTTCGTTAAATAAACCATAAACAAATACATAAATAAATATCATATAAATATGCGTCTTATGGGTTCATCTTGAAACGAACAACATTGCGCCGCATCTGCTGTCCAAGAAGTTCCTAACCTGGCGAAAGCTTACCTAGTTTCGATGTTTCTTACCACACTGGCTCACGAAGTGACCAGTCCGAGTCCCGCCCATCGGAATATTTAAATTCGTAACCCAGTAATGTTATTTTTTACGGGAAGAAACAGTTGGGGGCAGGATACAACTACTGAATACACGGAAATGCTTTATGGCCCCAGGCTTTCAACTGCGATGTTTCGACGCTACAGCCCAGTATTCTGATATGGTGGCAGTACCGTCAACTAACCAACTAACAAATTAACACTTATTAATCAGTCAGTTAAACCTAGCTTCAAAACAAACCATTAGAAAGTTCTACGAAAATCATACAGGGACTGGAACTGGACGGAACACATCACCGACTATTGGAACGAATACTTACAGGAGGTCTTAGCGTGATCGATCTGGTAATATTAAACTGAGCTAGAAGAAATTCGATGTAGGGGTGTGGACTGAATTCGAATTGCTGGGCATAGGGCTCAGTTGTTGCAATTTGTGCACGTGACGACGAGAACCTTTATGCCCTACAGAAGGCTGTGAATTGTTTAATCACCTGAAAACTACTGCCATGAAACCAGTTAACAACAGCAACACTGCATTTGTGTGATGGACGACGGTGACACATCCGTCTTACACTGAGTGCCCTAAATGCCTGAAATATACAGAACTAGGATTGCTAAGCATACAGGCGGAGGGAGGCTGGAGACGGGTGGATTTTACGTGCATTTTAGGTCATAAATGATACTGTTTTCAAATTTTACTGAAATAAACTAATTTGTAAGAAACCGCGTATTTCGTATAGTTACTACAACTAACAACACAAATCACAAACTGCAGTAGTGGTACAAACAATTTTACTTACACATGCAATAATTAAAATTCTGAGTCAGCTGAGCACCGACAAAGGAGGAATATTTCATTGCTGCTCTGGACTTGGCTTTCGTTTTAAGAGTCGGGCCCTGACAAGGCTCAGGGGCCTGGTAGCCAGACTCTCACCGCAGAAACCCGGGTTCAATCCAGGCCAGTCCATGTGAGATTATTAACGTGCACTGCCGCATCTCTCCCTCGGGGTATTTCGGTTCTACCGTGAGTCATTCAACCAGTCCTACCTACTCATCTGTCACCAGTGCCTATATACAAATGTACGTATAATCTTAGCAAATGACAGCATCGTTAAACAAAACAATAAAAATAATATGACAGTATGGCGGTACGTCAAATAAGCTTACATGCGAAGCATATTCTATCGCGTGCTACCGGTTCGGCACCAATGCCCTGTGCTGTTTTTGTAAGGACAACAACCGACACGACGCGGTCCTACAAAGCGAATCGATAGTGGAACTGTTCTCTCTGCGGCCAGCGCCGTGGGGGCCATGACCCTCATACAACTCGTCCCCACATCAGCAAAGGAATGACCAAGTTAGCAAATGTCCGCAAGCGTTAACGCTTCTGACGCGTTCGCTCCGTTACATTCCCTAGGTACTAAATTCCACTTAAAATGCGATTATTTCAATGTGTCTTTCCACGTTTTACAAAACATGCTCTAAAAGTTTCCTCCCTTTTTGACGAACTACATTGTAATCGATCACACTCGAGTGAATGCTGCTGCCACAATATGGAGGGAAAAAAATCACAATATCATGAAGCTGTGAATTAATACAGCAATACACATAATGGAACACACCCCTCTTCGAAACAGTTTAAACACAACCGCGGCTTTCTTTTGATTTTCGTGTGGGATGACACGTTAATGAACCTTATGTTCGACCAGCAGTTGTTTGCTCGACCTCTCTGACTCTGTCGTAATCATTTCTATCACATCCACTGTAAGACAACGTATTTCTTAAACTTCTCTCGTAATAGGTGAGATATGATACAGTCGGTAGGTCTTCACGAGCCGTGTCCGTTATTTATGTCCGAGTATAAGCAGATTTTAGCAAAATTCCCCAGGACAATGTTTCATCAAAATCCGTTCAGCGGGAGAATGTTTGTTCCATGCAGACAGACGATAGGACGGATGGACAGATATGACGAAACTGACAGCCACTTTACGCAATTGTTTTGCGAAAGTGCCTAAACAGTACAGCGTACATCAGCCTTATGTCTGCAGGACACGTGTTGTGCTGCCAAATTCGGAAGTCGGAATACATGCCCGATATTTGAGTAGCATTAAATGTCGATTCGCTTGTGTCAAAACGACACAACACGAGTCAAACTTCGTACCAGACACGTACGACCGACACGGCCCATAAACCGGTTCCGGTTCGAGAGTTATGTTCGTTTAGTCTATGAGGAAGTAAAGTACACACTTAACTCGGTGACGTCAAATCGCCGGCTCCAAGCAACCTTCGGGTGTTCTGCTGTACACAAAGACAGGATAATAAAGGGATATATGAGCTTTACTCTGCAGACTATAAGCAACGACTAGCTTTCCTCTGACAGCAAATGAACAGTAACATGAATTTTATAGTCTTCCCATACCTTTTTACTGCACAGAGCGACTAGAACTACATTTGCCATCAAGTAAAAATGCAAATGAAATTCAAAAACGTTATTATCTTTGCTTTTATCCCAACATGTCTTTCTTTCAGGCATCTTCAGGGATTATCCCACAACAGTTTCTAACTTATGGCTGTTAATTGTTTGAAAGGTTTCTACGAGCAGACAACCGACTAGCTAGACGGCTCCTCTTTCAGAATCCAGCAATCACGTACTTGTATAATAAATTCCTCGCCCTCTACAAAAGCCGATGGTTCATGTTCACAATAATCCGTCACCGGTCCCGAGTCTCCATGCAGATAACCTCACCACCATGTATTTAACATCGATGTTCTCCTCCCGGCCATCACTACATTTTCCAAGGGGTCACTTTCATTCAGGTTTCCCGACTACGATATTTTATCCGTTTCTCATTTCTCCCGTGCTCATTTCTTTCTCCAATACAAATCTTAATATTACCATCCCAAGTCTATACAGGACTTTCAAGTGGCCACTTCCCAAGAGACCCTTTACCAACAGTTACGTAACGAGGCGATATTAACCGTCACGTAATGCAACAGTAGGAATGTTTAACGAATCCTGTTTCTCGTTATGTAATGTCCACAATTCCACTCTTTCATATTAACGTGATTAATTTTTTTTACAGTTATTATCGTCATTGTATCAGCATCATAATCTTCTTCTTCTTCTTCTTCTTCGGGTTTTGGCAAAATGTTTTATGCCATTAATATGAAATTCTTCTGGAACATGAAGCTGCGTGGTCAGGCAAACGGATGGCAAAATTTCGGAGCAACCACCTACCTCCACCTGCCTCTCCTACTGTCATCGATCCCTACCTACCAAGCTACACGTTGTCACATACCGAGATCTTAATATTCACTGCCGTGAGAATCTGAATCCTCATTTGTGTGGCACACTGTCTAGTGCCACTCTTGCTGTCTGTTCCCGTCCCTAGATCACACTCTACAAGTTGTTCTGTCAGAGGCCTACACGTGCTTCATTCACGTATGTTCACCAACATTAGACCCTAAACCCTACACCGCACATGTGCGCGAGATGCGTTCTGGTAATTCGGAGGGGTTATGTGAAACAATGAGTTATGGAAAATTTATGGGGATTTCGCTTGCAAGCCGGCGAAGGCGGACACCTTTCTCTTCACCAGCACGTCCAGACCGGATGTGTGGCCCACCCCTACCCAATGGGTAAGGAACGTTAAGGAGCGTCCCTCCCAGGGGCTACAGCGGCCGGAAGTGAAGCTAACCACTCTTCAAAAGCAAGTGAAAGCTCGCAGTGGGCTGTAGGGTCAATCCTTTACATTTTAATCTGTGTTCGCACGAACAGTCGCATACAAGTGTTTAGACGTGTTTGGTCATACAAGCATGCATTAATAATCCTAGCGTCTTGCGCGTAACGTGCAAACGTATTGGCCGGGGAATATCCCGGTGCTGAAGTCTTCCAAAATATATCGTTATTCAAATCAGCGCCGTTTCAAATCCTAAGTTCACGGCATAAAAAAACGAATAAACAGCGTGCTTTTAAAGCCTCCGCCTTCTTGTGAAAGTGCATGTTTCAGTCATGAACTAGAGGAAGGCAGTCGGTGGTCTGTTCAAATGCAAGTAGACCATTCTGCTCGTCCCAGTCCTGTATTAAGTCCAAACAAAAATTCGATGTACACATCTGATAACACACTGACCATCGCATAGTAATTCGCTCCTCATGGATTCAAATCAGCTAAGGTACTGTATCTTCCCTTTCTCGTACTGAAATACATAACGAGTAGAGTTTTCCCTCCAAAGCTACATGTCCGTGCTTAAGCACAATGACGACAAACCCGAAACGCCTCTTGCAGCAAAAACTGGCAGCTAATGATGGCATCGCGGGCCGTCAGTAGATAGGAAAATCAGGCACAGGCGACAGCAAGAAACGTCACTGATGGTGATGAAGTGCTGAAGGCTTCCCACACTCTGTCTACTGTTGTACTTCACTTCAGCCCGTGTGGCAAATACCAACCACCCCCAAGCGCTTGCCAGTAGTGAGGGTTATCGTTACTAATATTCGCGTAAAAAATGTCTAGACGACTGTAGCGGAATATAGGCAAGTATGATCGGGGAAAGCGTAATAACTCAAGAAAGGCGTGAAAGTGATGGATCTACGCGGCTTCATTCTGTGGCCTCAGTATAAATACACACAGCCGAACCTTCTGCAGAAGCCAACAGTCAGTCGGTTAAGAACTCACTCGCCCTTTAGGAAACACGAAGAATCACTACCACGTTCACACAAGCCGGCCACGGCTCCCTATCCTGAGCCAGATGAATCCCATCCACACTCATACAGCCTCTTCAATATCCACCTAAACAGCACACCCCCTTTTACGTCTAGGTATTGCAAGTCTGAGCTCCCCTTCACGTTTCAGATAACAGTACATTATTTTCTCTTGCTTTACACTCGCCCCCATCTACTGCCAATGTTACGAGTGGGAGAGCTATACATCTACTGCCAATGTTAAGAGTGGGAGAGCTATACATCTACTCCCGCTACAAGCCCTATGTTGTGTATACGGGCAAGTTTACCTTTGTCCTCTCGAGGATTCCGGTTTGTTTCATTTATTGCCTTTGTAAACACATGCTAAGCCCGGACAAGATGAAAATTGTAAAAATAAACCTTACTAACTTGTACTTCGACTGAATCAGAGGAAGCCAGTAAAACATGTGTGAAAAAAAACAGTAAATAGTAAAATAATTTTCTTCTCGTGGATTCACTAATGTCAGGTAACTGCCTTGTAAACACCTGCATGCGAGATAGGGCAGAATAAACTTGCAACTCGCACTACAGGGATACTTTCACCGAATGTAATTGTGATATCAGATGTAACCACTGAAAGCAGCAACGCTGACAACACTTTTTCAAATGCAGATAGACGAGGGCCTGCTGACACGCCAACTGATTACTACTACATCGTTTAACGACGCTGCCTCTTATCCAGTGGGCATCGGGATCTCCTATCCCTCAAATGAAGGACCTGGACCGCCAACCTGACAAATCACCTCTAACTAGTGCCGGTTTAAAAATTCGTGGAGCTAGACTTCCTCGCCATTTTTAAGCCATCATGATTTCCTGTTTACACACGGGGACAACTTTACCTATTTCTTTACTATACGTATAAAGCATACAGTGAAGTTCAGAGTTAAATAGAATTCTCGAGGTTTCTTCTGAATATTTTAATATGAATTACATACGTGACTGCAGATATCCAGCCGATGATCAATTCTGGCTCACTCGCAACTCGTAATATCCGAAGTCACAGAATTCGGCGCTGCTTTATTCCGTTCTACCGGCGTTTGCATGCTGGCTACACTTCATCTGTCTATCTATATACAAGGCCCCTGACCACTTTCACAAAATCTACAGGACACACCCAATCAGAAACACTGACTCGACGCTACCTTACCGCTCGAAGCAAACCGCATACGAATGTGTTTTACACTGATGCGTGAGGAAACATGGCATAAATAAGGAGATTAGTTCACTATGGGCACTTCATCACGAGCGAGGGGCCCACGACACCCACAGCACAGGATTTGGGTATGTTCCAGAGGCGGGTTCGAATCTTCAGACACAGGAAGACCCCCGTTACCTGTCTGCAGTCCAACGATAAAATATAAAGCAAAGCCTCGTGTGTACGTCACGTCTGTCCGGCAACTTATCTGTCTGTGTTCTACGCTCATCTCTTACACCGCTGGGCACAGCTTTTAAAAATCCGGTACGGCAGACTTTCAATCAACGTCACTGAATTCCGATTTCAGCCATACTCACCCATAATGAAGCAAGCTTAAACTGCAAAGAAAATCGTTGAGAATCTTGTGAACTACATTCAAGCGGAAGGTTATCTCAGTCAAAACAACTTAGTTATTGGGTGAGCTGGGTGCCTTATCTTTCGGCTTATAAAAGCTTATAAAAGCCATCATCAGTCCAGACATAGCCCAATACAAGAAGTATCCGTCAATAAGAATGATGCCTTTAAACATATATAACACTGATGAACATTCAGTCAACAACAATGCCTGTACATACAGCGTATAAAAAATACTGAATCCCAAGCTTTGGGTAGGCTATGTTTAAAGGCATTCCCATTTCTGTTTCCGACAACACATTACGTTTGGGCCTAATGAGCCGGATAACGCAGCCACTCCTTCATCTAACATATAAGTTGTGTTGATTAACAAAAGTTACTATCTTGATACTGAAATTCACAAGAGAGGATGACCCAAACACAAGACGTTTATGTACAAAATAATGGAGTACATCTTTCCCATCTTGTCAATACAGAAATAACAACCTTCATATAAAATTTCAACATATCGTCATATTACGTTTTGCCATATTTCAGGTGTTTAGCTACAATGGTCCATAAATTGTCACATAAAGCTGTGCATTTTAGCCTCATATCCATACTTCACTGAAGCTCCAGGAACAGCACGTGGAAAAGTTCATAATACGAACACCATACACGGGACCAAACAAAGGTCATATATAATTTAATGAACTGCACAGACTGCATCCCACGCGAACGCGGATGTAAACACATAGCCTGAGAGGAAGACTATTTCAAACCAGAGCCACCGAATACAAACACAAGGTAGGCCGTACACATATAATGCGACAGTGTGGCACATTCGCGTAATGTTTATATGTCCTCTGCCACCGTAACAGTATGACACCATTCCACTCGAAGAGAGCGTTTTTATGGCGATCTGTTGTCGCCGGCAGCAATAAAACGAACAGAGGCCTTCTCGTAAAGTGCCCGATTTTAACCAAATTTGGATTTTCTTGACAGATTTTAATAAAAGTTCAGGGTATCAAATTTCACTGAAATCTGTCCAGTGGGAACCTCGCTGATACATGCGGACAGAAAGAGGACGGCTAGACGTGATGAACTTCACAGGCGCTTTTCGCACATATGCGAACTGCGTTTCACGAGGAATGCGAAATGAATCCTTTCGACCATAGAATAAATTAACAAATCATGCCACAACTTCAAATTCCACACCAAAATTTACAGAATACAGAGAAGACTGGAAAGAGCATGTTGTCGTTTAAGTTCAGACAGAATTCAGCAAAGAAAAGAAATTAGACGTCGATTTAAAAAATTGGGAAGGGCTGTGAAAAGTGTAAGGATGTGGATTTGTAACAGACATAGCAGGTGTCATTCGACCTAATGCTGGACAGGTGTTGATTAGGACGATAAAGAAATCGTGAACTTCCTAATCAAAATCAAGGCACGTATGTTCGTCTTCACGCTGGAGACAATTCTGAGAAGACAAACAAATAAGTATAGAAACAGTGAACCCGCTGACACCACATCTTGTTCTGCTAATTTCTCATGCAACAGTCGGCTGCGTTCCGTTCCCTTCTGAATGTGAAACCGCGACTGACAGATGACATGACGCTCGGATGTGATCCATTAGTCACACAACGTAACAACAGCGTGATTACGTCACAGTGCAAGGGTGTTTTCCGACAGCAACTGTCGCGTCTCTCGGAAAGTGAACAGCGTGCGTGAATTCCCAAGGGGTTGTGATACCGCCAGTCATGACAAAGCCGAGGGCTCGAGTGACCCTTCTTTGTGACCTATCTCACCAGTCGCAATGCTGCGTCTGACATCACATTTTTAGCAGTCACTGTATTTTCCTCTCTTTCACAAGACACATTCAAACTACGGAATAGACCCAACGTGAAACTGTCCAGCTCCTGATTCAAATACGGAGATCAATATAAAGAGAAGCTGACAGTTTTCCGTGAAACTCGGGTGACCCGAGACAGGCCGCGGATTGTGATTTGCTGGCTAATGCCGAAACGCATAATTTGGAAAACGCTTAATTCTCATAATCGAGAGTATTGTATAAGAGGCATGTAGCAGTCACTTGAAATTTCGGAACCACAGTTGCATTTTTTTAAGACAGCAAAACCAACAAAGCCTGCACCGTTATGGCCGATCGCAGGACCTTCAGTAACACGTGCCTTCTGGCCAATAGTCCAGCGAACAAGGCAATATGCTGCAAGAGCACTAAGTTTCCCCCGACACCCCTAACCACATATCTAGAATATCAGATAAGTTCAACTATAAGTCAAAAACAATACACTGCGCTAGTTTCCGTATACCCATCCAAGCGCCACAATCTGTGCAGGCAGTCAGTGCATCATGCGAGCTCTCGATGTGATCCAGCCACAGAATTGTTGGGCACCCAGAAACGACACTCCCTGTCCGTACTTCGTATTTTCCAAACCGTAAGACCCTCAGCAGCGGAGACCACGATGCAATACGGTAAATGACGACTCAGACATATCCACTGGGAAATGGCTACGCGAGATTTAGAGTGCGTCACTACCGCTTCCTTAGCCTCTGTTCTTTGGCTCCGTTTTATGTAATTGTACTGAAAAGCGTCAGACTTGCGGAACCGCTGAATTCGTCAGTAAAATGTGTGCTTCATGTTTCTTTGAGAGTAAAGATCGAAACATTTTTCGTTTCCACAAATCTTTGGCTATTTACGCTCGGGATTGCAAATGTAAAGCATCAGTTACTGGTGCCCACTTTCAATTAATTTAAGCCACTGTCTAGGCACCTTCCTGAAGTGATTAAGGAAAATCAATAAAAGTCAGGATCCGGCACCTGCCGATTAGGAAGCAAGAAGCTGGTTTCTCGACTGTATCGTCTAGTTATCTCACAGGGAGTAGACTTCCTTATTGTTAGTTTATAATGACACAGAAATATCACACCAGGTCGCTGACACTGTTTCGTAACAAGGAACAGCGATACTTTAGTGTCTATTTCACGATAAACCGTGCAAACAAACGTTTTACTGTACAGGGATCCACAAAGAACCGTTAGCTTTAAAAAATCAGAGTAAAGGATTTTAAGCTCGGATATAATCACTGCCAAGAAAATGGATTTAGTAGTAAAGGAGCTATAAAAAGAAGAAGGGGGAAAATTTAGTTAGCAGATACTCTGGCGCTCGTCTGACTGGGTGTCTCGAACACAACGCCGAGTCTGAAAGCGGTGCGCATGAAACCGCATTGTCACAGAATGCTACAAAACACATCCAGCCATGCTTGTGACAGACATAAACACAACCTAAACAATGCTGCCACTATTAAATGGGTTGATACGAAGCTATATGTTGAACTGTAGAACTGCATGTTATTAAACGGGTTATTGTTATTGTCTATACAGTCCGTAATGTTACTGTATATCATTGCTTCCATTGTTCCATTCAGAAACATTCCTAGCCTGATCCTTTGCGCTTAAGGACACAAACACGCATGCATGCACGCACGCACGCACACACACAGACGAACAGTAGGCCTATAATGACATCTGAGATTTTCATGGCGGCAAGAAGTCTTGTACCCTGAACAACACAGGCACTCCAGATTCATTACAAACGTTCCATCTGTCTACCAGACTATAGAAAGTCCAGTCCAAAACGCCAGCAATGTTAACACTTTACACCTGTTTCTACTGCGCAACAGCCCAACTCGGGCCTAGGCCACCTTACTGCTCAAGTTTTAGATCCCACACAATTAATCACACACACTGGCAGGATTCCTCTGACCGACTGATCAGCTCGTCGCACAGGCCGCAATCTAAACAACAAACGCAAGAGACGAACACCCAAGCCCTCAGCGGGATGCAATAGAGCGGCCGCAGACCTAAGCCTTAGACCGCAACGCCACCGGGATCGGCAACATTTTGCGGCCAATACGGAATAACAGTGCTCGCACAACCCCCGAGTCTCAGTGAGTGTACACACAAAAAGTGGTACTGTATGCTAATACGGAAAGTTTTGCACACACGTAATGCGGTATCAGGCGGTCTCAAGTCAGTTACGGTTTAAACCAAAACCATTCGCTTCCTTCGTTTTCTCTTCTCTTTTTTCCTTCTCTCGTTTTCTTTTTTCTTTCTTTTTCTTTCTTTCTTTGCCTCTCTTTTTCTTTCTTTATTTTTTTCTTTCTCCCCTGCATCATACCTCAGTACTGGAAGATGTGGTGAGGTACGATGGCTACCATCAAACCGATAGCGCCTCTCGCCAAAGCCCCCGTCATCAGCGTTTTATTTTCAAGATTTTGAAGCAAATATCCCTACAAGCACAATGCGACTTCATCACGCTGCGCCCCCCTGCTTTGTGAGAAACACAATAAAGGGGAGCAGAATTTCATCTAATTTCAATGAAAACTGTGAAAACCCGCAACCAAATTCACTTACGACATAATGTAAAAACATGGTTATGCCTTACTTCTAACTCGCCCTTTAGAAACTCTCTGAACTATCATGGCGTACGCCCCTTCCTACACGAGGGGCAAAGACGAGAGTTCCCGCCGACAAACCGGAAAACACGCTCAGCAAGACGTGTAACACCATCTTGCAAACATGGTGACTAACCAAAATTTCTGATTATCGCGCTGTTACTCGGAATTAATGTGTAGGCCCTCCGTTTTCTACATTGACGGTACGTTCCAGCCTTCTCACGCCGATAGCAACGCGTTACGACTGCAGATAAAAGGCACTCTTTTATACATCGCACAACTGTTATAAACGCGAATGCTCCCCGCTTTTCTTATCAGGCATACCCACTATTGATTTCTCATTACTTTCCTCCCCCTACAGCTGAGGGGTGAGGGTGGGCTAATAGCATTACAATGCGATGACTCAACCCCACCGCCAACACTACTAGGGTCAATCGGGGCAACACGAAGTAACTAACGTATCGGTATATACCAGCAGGTACATATTCAGTGGATAAACTAATTGGAAAGGCATAAGGGCTTTCACTATGAACAGATGTGACGCTCTAAAACGGATCCAATACAAACACATGTCGTTCCGTTAAAACATGAAAAGACGTGGCATGACGTACTCCGTGACGCAATACAAAGAATTTACCACGGTGTTGCTTAGTTTCGAAATGTCATATGGTTTCACAGTACACATGTACACGCAATTTCACTTACGTCCATAGGTAAAGTACACATGTAAACGCAATTTCACTTACGTCCATAAGTAAAGTACATATGTACACGCAATTTCACTTACGTCCATAGGTAAAGTAGACATGTAAACGCAATTTCACTTACGTCCACAAGTAAAGTACACGTGTACACGCAATTTCACTTACGTCCACAAGTAAAGTACACATGTACACGCAATTTCACTTACGTCCACAAGTAAAGTACACGTGTACACGCATTTTCACTTACGTCCACAAGTACACGCGTACACGCAATTTCACTTACGTCCACAAGTAAAGTACATGTGTACACGCAATTTCACTTACGTCCACAAGTAAAGTACACATGTAC